>PVJA010014217.1:5586-29390 GCA_004027025.1 Myocastor coypus
GAAAAAAAAAAAAAAAAAAAAAAAAAAAAGAAACTGTTGTAGTATCCTTGGATTCTGGTTTCAAAATTCATTACTAAGTCAATACTGACTACCTTTGCAATTCAGGGAGAAACAAGGGAATGTAAAGCTACCCTAGTTTTTTTATAAGGAGGGGATTCAATTCTGGAGGTTATCCTAAGGAAGTCACTACTCTGAAAATAGTATACTCTCTTACCCATTATTTCATCTCCTGTAGTGTCAATTGCTCCTTTTCAAACTCAATCTGGAAATCTCAGGATTTGTCTTAATAGGAGACAGAAAGAGAGGGAGAGATCAACCAACAACAAATGTTGGAGAGGCTGTGGGGAAAAGAAACCCTTCACCACTGGTGGGAATGCAGACTGGTACTACCATTATGGAAAACAGTGCGAAATCTCCTTAAATAACTAGCACTTGCAATTTCATTCAATCCAGCTAGCCCCCTATAGGGAATTTTCCCAGAAGAACTGAAAACGTCATATCGTAGTGATGTTTGTGCTCCTACATTTATAGCAGCAGAATTTATAATAGCCAAATCTTGGAAAAAACCAAAATGCCCATCATCTGAAGAGTGGTTGAAAAAGATGTGGTATATTTATACAATGGAATATTACTCAGCTATAATGAATGATAAACTAGAAGACTTCACATACAAGTGGATGTATCTTGAAGATACAAGTGAAATAAATCAAACCTGCATGTGTAAATATCATAGTCTCCCTAGTGTAAGAACTCAAAAGAAGAAATAAAAATGGAAAAGCATAACACAGCTGAATGGAAATCAAGGATGTAAGGATTAATCAACGGAGAGACTGCAAGTAGAAAAGATAGGAAACATGGCAGGAGCAAAACCATACACTTATATACACAGGATCAATTAGACAATGGCCCTAAGAACCTGCAACGGTTTTTCACACTGAGGATAGCAATGTGTAACAGTAAAACTATGCTTGGAATGCCTGTTATTCTTGTCTTTTAGATGTATGCTTCTTTTAATGTAATTACAGTTGTTGTCATGCTCTCTCTCAAGTAAATGGCTGGTTTAGAAGAAAACAAAAAAGCGTATTAAATGAGAGTAAGAGATAAGGGAAAGTGCCATAGGATTGACCGTCTACAATTTTACATATGCTTAGATGTCTAAATTTCTGTGTAAAAATGTGTGACTGCTTTATCATATTCTATAGAGATTTATTAGAATATCAATGATTGATGGAAAATACCAATTCCAAGTTAAGTCTAAGATGTTTGATGTTCAGAAAGACAGTGATGTTAAGCTGAAGTACCTACATTATAGAATAATAGTATCACAAAGCTTTTCTTCTGGAGAGTTAATAACATAAGTTTACAGACCAAAAATCAGAGAAAAAGAAGGGCTATGATAATAGCCAATGTTTTGGCCCTAGCCCTTCAAGTTCAGTGAGAACTCAGGACATAAGAGAGCCTGTACTGTTACATCCTATAACTCGGTGTTGTCCCAAATTTTCTGTTCAAGGAGATTATGGGGCTGTAGAGGAAAGGAATCGATGATGTGTAGTGTACCTAAGGAGAGTTACCTAGAGAAAACATTCAATCAGGCTTTCACAGAGAACAAATTGTCAAGCAATGGCCATGACTCATTTAGATGGCTGACACTGACAATAGTTCTACAAAGCACTGTACATAGTTTCAAGGTAAATCTTGAGGGGATTTGATTGACTTTGTGAGATGCAAAAGCTACATGTTTTGTTTTACAGATCGTGCTTTAACTTGCCCTTAATCACCAAACAGAAAAATTTAACAAGACATAACACATAGAGCTAGATTATATTGAACTGTAAAAGGCTAAAGTCAATGACTTCCATCATTGCCAGTTTTGCCAATAACCCACGGTGATTATAGAACATTTTATTATATATACAACTTCTTTGTCTTAGTTCAATGAGAAGAAATTTTTGTACCAATAATGATTAGAAAAATTATCATGTCTACATCCTGTGCTCTGAATAACTTCTATGAGGACAACAATATGCATTGTATCAATTATTGGGAATGTATTACTGTGTTTTGAAATTGTTGCATTGTTATTTATTAAAAGTAATAAAAAGTTAAGAAAACAAAAAAGAAAAGCAAAAAAAAAAAAGAAAGAAAGAAAGAGAGAGAGAAATGGAGGGAGGAAAGAAGAGAGAG
The DNA here is from genome assembly GCA_004027025.1 of Myocastor coypus. Classification (NCBI taxonomy): domain Eukaryota; kingdom Metazoa; phylum Chordata; class Mammalia; order Rodentia; family Myocastoridae; genus Myocastor; species Myocastor coypus. Next base: position 7,771 of record PVJA010014217.1, read on the forward strand.
ACAGAGAGAGAGGCTATAGCCACTCAACTTTTGGTAGCATATTGTTATTGTTGTTCTATTTCACTGTTTTTGCTAATACTCTCTTGCCACACCTAATTTATGAATTAAACTTTGCATAGGTATGCATATGTAGGGAAAGCCACAGTAAAAGTTGAGTGACTATAGCATCTCTCTCTCTCTTCTTCCCTCCCTCCATTTTTCTCTCTCCCTTTCTTTTTATGTTTCTTTTCTGTTTTTATTTTTTTAACCTTTTTTAATTACTGTTAATAAGAAATAACAATTTCACAATTTCAGCATTCTTAGTTTCTGGCATCCCCTGGGGACTTGGAACATATTTTGTACAAATAAATAGTGTGTGTCGGAGACATTGCATTTTTGACTAGTACCAAGTACATTTGGAACAGAAGGGAAATTGTTTCCTTAATAAATATACTTGCACACTGATGGTAGCTCCTAGGTTAGTTTGGAGACAGAAAAGATAGGGAAAATATGACCACAGGCCTTTGTTGTGTTTTCTGTAAGAAAGACAGGGTGGAATAGGGTAGAAATTTCAGGATTCCTAGTTTGAATAATTTTTATGGGCTCTGGGCTCCACATTTTCTAGAACAGGGAAATTTAGAGATGGGAAAATATCAGTTTGGGGTGTGAGAATTAAAGAAGGTGGCCAGGGATACACCCTTTGGGATGCCTGGTTTAAATAGAAAAGGTGTGCTGGTAGGTAGTTCTGGGCTATGAAGATTAGTTTCTTTTTCTTCAACAACTTTAAAATTTGAAAGCTTCTTTGAATATAAGAAATGAAAAGCACATGTACTCATTCTGCTTCCATCATTCAGATATTCAGGGCAGGGCTCCCCTGCAATCCAAGGTGACCTCTTGACCATGACCATGTTGCAGTGTTCCAACCACAAGTAGAATCTTGATAACAGGTGACAGCTTATTTTAAATGATTAACCAAATAACACTCAAAGAAATACAATAACAATCATCATTATTTATTAACTGTTCTGGATTAGACACTATGTTTGTACTTTTCGTATATTACTTGACAATCTTAAATATGCAGGTACTATTGTAGTCATTGTAATATGAGTAAAAATTTTGAAGAGGTTTAGCAAATTATCTTTTTCCTTCACCAAAAAATAGTGTAACAGCAGGAATGTAAATCCAGCTTACTCCATAGAAGCCAAAGTTGTGTACTCTTAACCTTCACACCAGCCTTTAAGATTTCACAGGGCAGTAAAATAAGGAGTAGTAATTGTTATAGATAGACATATTGAGGATTGCTACCACTGTAGTTTTGCAAAGGAAGGCCATTTCATAAAGGACAATATTAATATTAATGAAACAAAAGCAAAAGCATTTTTAAAAGAGAAAAAGTAGGGAAGATAATCAGAATATAGAGAAAAGCCAGAAGAAAGTCAAAATATAAGGCAACTTGCTTTACTAGAAATAAGTTTTATAAAAACTCATCACAAGGTCTTTATTTTTCACCCACAATTATGACTTTCTCTGATAGGCCTGGGTCCAGGGTTGGCGTGTGGTAGTAGAGTAGTACTAAGTGGTGACGGAGGATCTTAAAGCTGGTTGGTATTAGTTAGAATCTGGTGTCAGGTCCTACAGGAACCAAACTCCCCTAGTTACGAGGTCAGATTTGAGGCTAGACCAACAGATGAGAGCTAGATATGGTTATTTCTAAGAAACACATTTTCAAAGCTCAGAAAATTCCTCAACAAGGGATGGGATTTAAGGAGAATAAGAAGAGAAAAGATGTAAGTTTAATATCTTGTTTGAGTAAAAAGCAATAGAGTAATAATTTTTTCTTGAGAGAATACATAAAAGCTGGTGAAGACAAAGGTGAGGGATGATAGAATAAGGACAGGAGAATATGACTGGTGACCAAATGTTCTACATCCTCATTAAGGACAAAAATAGGACATTGGCTAAAATAGCAGCAGGAAGGTAATAAATCAGACATAAAGAGCACATGATGACAAGAAGGCTTCTGAAATATTGGAATTAAGGGCAAGAAGCCCCATTTTGACTCACTAGCTTCATTAATTCTTTGCTGTTGACCAATATGAATGATGGAATTCATTTTTCTGATCCCCTCATTGCTATTTAGAGCTGAAGCTGAGTTCCAGGACAGGTCTTTTCCACTGGCCACCTTGCATTTTTCACTCTGATAAACTATTTTTAAAATTTCTTACAGCTGTCTACAAGATTGAAATAAGGAACTTTCTTTTTTAGCTTGGAAAGACAAATATGGAAGACTGGAGAGGGAGTTGTCAATTTGGCCTTTAGAAATGACAGCAATACTGTCTATAGACACATAGACTCATACTACTTATCAGTATGTATTTATCTATGACTGCAATATTATACTAAGGAATGTACAACCCAGCAAGTCAGAAATGGCTTGGGAGTGGAAGCAAGTTTGAGTTTTATGATAAGGGTCCATCAAAGTCAGACACAGTGTATAAAAGTCTGATACTCAGGAGACCTGAGTTCTTGAGTTTATCTTTACTGTAAGAATAGTTTAGGATTGTTAGCTTTTCACTGTTCATTTACACTTACCTAGTTATCTATTTGCAAGGTATCCTATTCTGAAGATAGTGCATGTATCTTAGGGTTCCTGGTCATTTGGTAGCATAATTTCACCAGAAGCTTTATATTTCACAGCAGCAACTTGACAAAGGAATAGTATTTTCTCTGTTTTATAGGCAAGGAATCTAACTCAGAGAAGTTGGAAAACTTGCTCATAGCCACACTGCAGGTAGATAAGATGGAAACCTAAAGGCTATCTAATTATGATTCTTGCTTTGATCACCTTCACAAAGACTTCTTAAACTGGATTGTGCATAGAGAGCATACAGGCACTTATTAAAATATACATATTTGATCTATTGGTCAGGGGAATGGCCTAATATTCTATATTTTGATCATGTCTTTAGGTATGCTCATGCTGTTGGTCTGAAAACCAGACTTTACATAACAAAGAATATGGTAGGAATCTTATTCATAAATTGCTTTCTTCCTGAACTTATGGGGAAAGTATTTAATCTTTTCCTGTCAAATAAGGTATTATAAATGCCTAGTATCTGGTTAAAGAGTTTGCCTTTTATTCATAGACTACTAAGAATTCTTATCATGAAGAAATATTTATTTTGTTAACAAGCTCTTCACAAATTGGTGCAATCATGCTTCAAAAGTTAATATGGCAGTTGATTTTCAAACATTAAGAAAACCTTAAGTAATAATTTAAAAAATACATTTGTGTTTACATTCTATATGTAATACATGCTTTTTTGTAAAACACATGAAATAGAAAAAAGATGTCTTTGTCAATAAAAATTCACAAAATCTCACCACCCAGTGATATGTTAATAAACTGAATTTCCATGAAATTTTGAAAACGTACTTCTGTAATCATAATTTTTGGTTAGCATTAAAACCAATATACCTATAAAATATACATCTTCCTTTTGTTTATATGATAGTTTATCTTAAAATTTTTAAATGATAAAAATATTCCAGGAGTTCTTATGCTCGAGCAATTTTAAACTTCCATCAATCTGAAATATTCACTGAAAATGAGGTTTTATTTTGTTTTCTTTGTTGTTCACATGTTATCATTACATCAAGTATATTGTACCAAACACAATGTATTGGTACTGTTGTACCAAATACCTTCAGACATTCATTTTTGCTGAATTAGGATCCATTACTAGAAGCAAAATTATATCAATATTTTAAAATTCTTGAAGTCTAATTACTTTTGAATACCAGTATATTTTTGTCTATTTTTATTATTAAGTTTTATTTTTAGGGGCCCGGCAGGATGGCTCAGTGGTCTAAAGCACCTGCAGGCGGCTGCAGGGACCACGGTTTGATCCCTGGCACCACATGCTGTGCCAGCCCTACCCTCAGAGCAGGCTGAGCCGGCCATAAAAATAAATAAAACAAACAAACAAAAGTTCTGAAACAAGAAAAATAAATAAATAAATAAATAAATAAATAAATAAAAATTTTTTAAAAAGTTTTATTTTTAGAGCAACTTTTCATAGTCAGTTGAACAGTGGGTACAGAAAGTACACACCCTATCCCTGCTCATAGGCAATATTTTCTGCTGTTGGTATCTCACACCACTGTGATGTGTTTACTACAATTATACCATCATTATCATCTATGTCTGTGGTCATTCTGGCTCACTCATGGAGTTGTACATGCTATGGGTTTTGACAAATGTTATTGCTTAAAACATTTTGGTCAAATTGACATTGATGCATGACATTTTTAAAATTTATATCTTTTTATTTAGAAAACTCTGTCATACTCCTATTGTGTTGTATGTATTTATTGTCCCTTCTACCATGATGCTTTTGTTTCTGAATTATAAAATCTTTTTATGTATTAAGTCTTACAGTACTTTTTTCTGTCCTTATTTAGTATGCTTCCTATAGTTTATTGTTTAATTTTATAATTTTAACATGAAATGCATCATACATTTTTATTGAGTTAAATATTAATTTACTGAAATCTCAATGCTGCAATAGACTTTTTTGAAACATTTTTTCTGATCATTTTGTCATACTTAAATAAGGATCATTCTCTCTTTTTATTCCTTTCCTTTGCAGTTCATGCTCACATCTTGTTTCTCATTTTTGTCTTTTTGTAGTGGCTGAGATTTCCAGACCATTCTTAAAAATAGAAATGATAATGAGCCTCTTTCTTGCTGCTAGAACTTTTTCTATGATTGTATTCTAACTTTTCATGCAATGAAAATGAGTTCTTTTTATTTTTAGGTTATAACATGCCTATCAGCGATGGCTAGTCACTAACTGAGAGTGCCACCAGGTTTTGACTTTGTAACTGCCAGTACCCAGACACTGATTGAAACTTTAAGCTGTTCAAAACTTTCCAGACTTGTTCCGGAACTCCTTTTGGCGGCAACCACTAGGTTGGCATCTCTCTTTGGTATGTGTGTACTCTTCAGCTGCACAAAAAGACAGAAGAATCAACATAGATTTTAGCTGCTAGAAGCTCCAGATATTGCTGTAAATCTCTGCGTTCACCAGAAGCTCTGGAGAAAGCTAAGGTTCTAAATGATCAGAGGCTTCTACTATTTCTCTGTGTAGCAGAGGTCCTGAGGGTTTTACTTGGATTAAGAGCCCCTCAGAACAGCCTTCAAGATCCCTTATTTTGCAGAGCCCCCACATGGTCCTCCTCCCACCTTGTCTACCCAGGATAGTGATTGTTCCAGAATCCCTGTTTCCTGTCCACTCGGAACTAAAAATTCCGGAAAGAAGTAGAAAAACAAAGGTAGGAAAGCAGATAAGCCACTTGATTGTCTCAAAAAGCACTGCTTCTTTATGAAGAGAGCAGCGCTTGGAATTCTGGAAATCACAAAACTGATTCACTGAGAAAAAGAGATCAGAGTATCTTATGGTCTTTTTAAAAAAGAAATAAAGATATAAGGGTTTGTTTTTCCTTGAAAGTCATTATGAAAATGGGAGTAAAACTGCTGGGCTTACAGTGTGTGCCCCCGGATGCCTCAGGAAGGGTGCCATGGGGTGCGGAACAGCAGTGGAAGGATAACAGTGCCAACATAGACGTATTTTTAGATCTTATTAGTGGTATGAATTTTTTGTTTCAAAAGCAACTGTATATATTTGGGTGCATATAAAATATGGTATGTTCCTATTCACTTGGAACTGAAAATTATTATTATTATTACTATTATTATTATTATTGTTACTATTATTATTATTTATGGCCAGCTCACCCTGCCCTGTGGGTGGGACTGGCACAGAATGTGGTGTTGCGGATCAAACCGCGGTCCCTGAGGTTGCCTAAGCTTTCCTAAGCAGGTGCATTAGACTGCTGAGCCATCTCGCCAGCCCCTGTTATTTATTATTAAATGAAGAGAAGCTGTTATAGTTTGATAGTCAGATATCATCTAAAAACCTGCTTCTAATCTAATAATTTTGGGATAAAATAATATATACTTTTATTAGCACGGTAATAATAATTTAGAAATTACCATGATAGATATGATACTGCCTATTTATGCTATTATATTTATGACTTTTCAGTAGCATTATTAGGTTTAACCTAAATTTTTCAGCTATTAGCTCTATGAAGATAAAATGTTAGCTGATATCAAAATAAATACTTTTGTATGCTAAATCGTCTGTAAAATAGAATTAATATTTAGGGTCTGATTACACTAAAGTATCAGACTTAGCAGCTACCAGTTATAATCTAGTATCTTTATTTAACTTCATGCAAAATGTAAATATATGCTATTATCATACATCAATACATAACCACCTGATATTAAACTTATGGGCAAAATAGCTCAGTAGTCTAAAAAGCACTTGCTTAGGCAAGCTTAGGCAAGTGCACAGGGACTGTGGTTTGATCTTGGGCACCACATGCCATCCTAGCCCTCCACCCCAGGTGGGCTGAGCTAACCAGCCGCGCGCGCGCACACACACACACACACACACACACACACACACACACACACACGACTAAGGTCTTACTACTTAAAGCTGAGTTTGCAAACTCATAGCATAACCAACACCATCTAAGACCTACTAAGTCCTTCATAAGACCAATGTGACTGATAGGCACATTACACTTTGAGAACCACCGGTCCAGAGCAGTGATTATTGACCTTTTCTGTAATACTGAGTCATCCAATAAGTCTGCCCAGGCTGCATCCTTAACAAGGAACCCCAAAATTTTTGAAGTTGGAAACCAAGGTCTCATGATGTTTGAAAATGCTTGAAATAATTCCAAATGTGCAATCAACTTTGAGAATCAGTGTCTAGAGCCAACTAAAAAATCTACAAGGAGGGTTTCTTTTGTCTTAAACCTTCAGCTTCAAAGTTAGCTTGTGAGTAAGAACAATCTGTCTTAGCTAGAAGATAGCAAAAGTAGAGCAAGTTCTCTGTGCAATGTGACCCAGGGTCTCCAGAGGCTGAGACATTCATTTAGGTCTGTATTCTCCATGATCTTAAAGTACTCATAAAGAAAGGTAAGTCAGGCTAGTATTGCCTTTCATATGATTTGTGCTGGACATTTTCTAGTGAATGTTATGTAAAGTTGAATAGTGACTAGTATATCCTGCATCTCTCGTTGTAGTATTTATTTTCTTTTTAAATTTTGTCTGAGTCCATATTTTCAGAACATAATGATTATATTCTTTATGAAAATTAATACATTTACATAGTACGTCTTAATTATTCTTTTATTCTCTTTATTTACAGTGACAATGGACCCCAGAGTCAGTGGAAGGCACCATGCAGTGGTCTAAAATGACTTATACTCTAGCAAAGTCTTCAGGCTTGGCTCAGCACACTGGTAACAAGTCCACATCTCAGACAGCAACAGTGCTGCTCCTTGGAAAAACAAACAAACAAACAAAAAAAACACCAAAAAAACAAAACACAAAACAAAACAAAACCTATGCCCAGAAAATTCCCTGACTTATTTTTAAAAAAAATCTCTGGAGAACTTCCCTCATTTGCATTGACTCTCAATGACCTACCTTCAGGCAAATGCAAGCCCGCAGTCAGAGGTGTGGTTTAAAATAGAACTGTGTATTTAATGAATACCAATGTCTACATAGGAGATTTTGTGATATTTCCTGCTAACAACATCTATACACTCGTGTATATGGATCAAGCAGGCTGCAGGTCAAAGACAAGCATAGGTTAGGAGGTAGAAGAGGTAGTGTTAATGATAACAGGGATACTATTCAAAGCCTTGTAGACTTTCTACCTAAATCTCCCTTGTTCATTTCATTAATGTGATTATAGCCTTTTCACTTTTTTTCACTTATATATTCACTTGTGACTTGGATAATTAGCACATGCCCTTTGCAACAGGGGAGGCTGACTAGAGGTAAAAGAAACAGCAGGAAAACATGAACTTATAGAGGTTCAGCTTTCATGGCAGCCTTGCAGCATGAAAATAAATGCCAAGAAAGAAAATATTACAAATACGCAAAGCTATTGTTGATTATAATTCTTAAAAATAATTGCCTGAATGCAGGCAATTCTTGATTTTGAAAAATGCCCTTAGAAGAATGGAGAATTGAAGGGAGCCATCTGAGATATTTAAGTTTAGGAAAAACAACTATTTAGCATGCATAGAGCTACTTTTTACACTCTTTAATGTATGCAAATATAGTTCATATTGTAACAATAATCTCATGGTGGGCCCCAGTGAAGCCAATATAGATGGCATTTTGACACTCTTTTTTTTCAAAGTTATTGGTAAATAATTATGATTGTATCATGTTGTGGCAGTTAACAAAGAGTACAGGGACAGTATTGATTTTTTACTCATTTTAAAATAGAGAAAAGTGTTTTATTTCAAATGATGTGATTAGACAAACTATTAAGATTGTAAAGCTCTCTATTAAGATTTCCTTTTTAAACATTTCAGAGAAGCACAAATCAATACTGAATTATATTGCTGGTCTTATTAGTTGCATGTATGTTCAGGCATTATATAACTTCGATATAAAGGAAAGAGGAGAACTCTTGGTCTTATAAGACTCAACATTTTTTTTAATTGTACCAGTTATTTAATTAGATTCTTAGTAAGAAATTTACAACACTAGTTTATGAGGATAAATTTCCATTTGTCAGAGCAAAAAGGGATCGCAGATAGCCCTGGAGCTGAGGAACAGCTTTGATTTTTGCTAAAATCTGTGAGTCCACTTTCTGATCTGCCTTGCGCTGCTCTGAAATCTTGTATCTCTCTTTCTCAGCATTGAACGTCTTACCCTCTTGCTGTCTGGGTTTCTGCAGCTTCTTTTTCTTGAAGTAAGCATCAGTGAGGTGTTCGGGGATTTTCACTTTACTGATATCAATTTTTGTAGAGGTAGCAATTACAAATTTCTAGTGTGTTTTCATAGAGGAACATGGTTAAGGAAGGCTAAGAGGCCTAGTCATAAGTAGCAAGCTCCTTGCCAGCTGCTTCAGGAAGACCACACTCTTGCCCCTGTGATGCCTAGTGGGGATGAGCAAGATGGTGTTGGAAGTCATGCTAGCTCAGAGTTTCCTCACATGCTGACTGAAGACTGTAGCAAGCCTTTTTTTCCTTCTTTTTCTCCTCAACCTTTGCTTTAGCAGCTGTCCCCTCTCTCTTATACAAAGCCTTTCTGGAATACATAGCAGATTGGGAGCATCTACCAATTCCTCTAACGAGGATAGGATTTCAACTACAGTGGGGCTGCCCCTTCTTGGATTTTTTTTTTAAACTTCACTTTACCCTTTTTACTAGTCCCACTGGTAGCAGTTTGCTTGGCTTTCAGTTTCTTCTCTTTAGTGTCTGCCTTCTCAGTTTTTGCTTGCTATCTTGCAAGATGGGAAAGAGCTCAAAGATTTTTTTTTAACCCACTGATACTTATTTCAACATAAGCCACAATATCTACTGCTCCGTAACTTGACCACTGTTTTTGTGGATCTATAGGCCTAATTATTTCACAGAAATTCACATTACTTGGAGATAAGAATTGAAATTTGTTCATTTACAGTCTTGCTAATATATTTTCATGTAATCATTCAGACCTACTGAGGGCCCATTCTATGTATAATTCTTAAGTTATGGAAGAATCATAAAAGTTATTGGAATCTTGGTCTCTACCTTGAACAAAGAGAAAAGGAACTGCCATCATTTTTGGAGTATTTTCTTCCTACAAAGCACTTGGTCACTGTGAGATTATCCAAGAAGCTATAACAATAAGTCACTGATACAGGTCTCACTTTCCTGTTAAAGTTGGGAATGGAAATTGGGAAAATTGGAAAGTGGGAAAATAGAAAAGTTGAGATAAAACGTATCAGCTGTTTAGCAGCACACCTTATCAGGGGCTAAACCAAGATCCAAACTGTGGTCTGTCTTACATAAAAACCTTGGCTCATCCCTTAGAAAGCAAGCAAGCATGCATGCATTCAGACATTTTTGCATGACCATAGCTCAATAGACCAAAATGTAGAGAAGAAAAGCTAGAGTAAATCAATTAGCTTTCAATCAGGAAGACATTTTGAAGGTTTTTTACTTGATTGACTGACTGATTTGGAACAGGTTCTTACTACACAGCTGGGACTCATAGTGGTCCACCTGTCTCAACTTCACCAGCACTGGGATTACACCTGTGCGATACCATACCTGGTTTCAGTGGCCCAAACAGTGTGCCTGAGTTCCAGGTGGGCATGGAATGCAGTAATGGATTGAACCTGGGTCCTTGCACTTTCCAAGCAGGTGCTTAGATCACTGAACTATCTCCCTGGCCCTAGGAAAAGGATTTCAAGCACCTTGTTTGTAAGCATTACCATATCCCTCCTATGCTTGGCAATATTATTTTACTCCTGCTGCCTTGTGCCTGGTAGAATCTTCATGCTAACCCACTAGTAATGCCAAAGTGTGGCCATTTTGCTGAAATTATAGTTGTAAAAAAAGCAGTTTCTCTTTCTAGAAGCTTTACACAGCCATGTTTTTTTTTTTACTCCTATTATAACTTTATAAATTGTGGACTTTTAAAGTAGAAAATTACTGGTAAGAAATAGAGTTCATTCACTATAATGAAAATCAAGTTAACATTAAACTATAGATAAGAAAGCAAACCAAAAGCCTTCAGGGACAGATGACATTCACCTGGGTAACACTTCCCCTGCAGTGGAATCTTCCGTGGTATACCCATTGAAAAATTGTCATTCCTGTTTTAGGCTGGTCCTCTTTGCTATGGACTAGAATTCTGTTCAGTAATACAAGTAGTGACACTATTAATACGGAAGCTGTGCTATTTTCCTGTATTCTTGTAATATTTGTCTCCTGTTAAATTAAATAATCCCATCTTTGGCTTATGTGAAATATTGAGTTTATTAAGGCAAGCTTTCGGTCCCTATTTAGGGCAAGGTCTCCTGCTGGGCACGAACGAGTAGATTCTAAAGAAACTGACAGTTTGCCTCCTATAGAATGATTTGGGGGTCTCTAAGCTCTTTGGCTGATTATCTACAACAACGAACTCATAAGTCAATACCGACATTATAATCTCAGAATAGCTTTATTGTGTTTTACATGTTAAAACCTAAGCTTTTGATTTTTTTCTTTGAAAATATAGCATGCTGATACATCCTTTTTGAAATTATGGCATGGAACCTACGAGCAGAAAATTATTTTTAAAATTCAATATTAAATGATGTCTTTTGATCATATGAGAAATTAGCAACAAAGATGAAGCGTCTGTTACTATGAGGGGATGCTAGTTGGATATGCTACAATGCAAAGTGTTATTTAAGCTATTTAGGGAAAAGTGATCCATGGAATCATTCAGAGAACTCTTAAAAGCAAAATCTATATTTTGTAAAGACAAAGCAAGCTTCTTTGTTCTGGAACCGGGCCACTAAGCTAAGAGTTGAATAATCAAGATTCTATTCATGATCGACTTATCAGGTGAAGCAAAGACCCTGACTCACATTCTGTGGGAATCTTATTTCCTCAGTATGTGAGAAAGTCAAGTATTAAGAAACCACTGCTTGTAATAATGTCCTGAAACTTTAATTATATTTTATGGAAGAGATTTCATAGCGAGCTTTCAAAATTCCTCAGATTAGGCCCATATTTTCATCAGCAACTTTTTTGTTATTAAATAATGCCCTCTGCTTTTACAACTTGGACTTTTCCATTGTCATGTGAATGTGTCTGGTTTACTATGCGACTGACTTACGCTTTGTTATGATGCTCATGGCTCTATGCCTTTGGTTTCTCATTTTAAACTTGATGGCAGGTTATCATTTCACTTAATTGTGCATTTCTTTACCAATCATATTTTTAAAATTTTAATTTTTTCTTTTCCTGTTGAGTATCTTTCTGTATTGTTATGCTAATTAAGAAGCATATTTCCATTTAGCATTTCCTTTACAACTTAGATATATTTTTTCATAGTACTTAAAATATTGACAGTGTAAGACTAGAAATGAGAAGCTGAGAGCAAAGTTTTTGTAGAAAGCGCCAAAAATCAAAAGAAAATAAAAAAAGGAAAACACGAGAGAGAAGAAAAAGCGCACATTAAGTTTTGAAAACTTTATCTTGTCTTTATACATTAGTGCCTGGGTCTTTGAAATTCATCTTCAATCAATGTTATCCATGCAAAACCTCTGCTATGCTTCTAAGCAGTCCACAGAACAAGCAGAATGTGCTGAGCTGATGGCAAAGTATTTAATGGCATGTGTCAGTGAGGACTGTGCCTGTGTGTGACAGTCCTCACTTTCTTTTCTTTTGCATCCACAGCCTCTTCTCTGTGTTTCACATAGTGATGAAGTCAGGACAGACAGGCCATTCTTCTTGACATTTTGTCTAGACTCAGCCTGCCCTGGGGGTGGGGCTGGTGCAGCATGTGATGCCAGGGATTGAATCGAGGTCCCTGCAGTTGCCTAAACTTGACTAAACAGGCCATTTAAACTTTACTATGTTTATTTTTATTATGGCCAGCTCAGCCTGCCCTGGGGGTGGGGCTGGTGCAGCATGTGATGCCAGGGATTGAATCGAGGTCCCTGCAGTTGCCTAAACTGGACTAAACAGGCCCTTTAGACTGCTGAGCTATCTTGCTGGCCCCAGTCACCAGACTTTAAATATTGAGAAAGAGTGTACCTGTAATAATGCTTGGTATGTTGTAAGAATTTGTTATGGTTTGTGTCTGCTTTTCCCCTAAGCCTCATGCAGTCATGGAGCCTACTTCTAGAATTTGTGATTAACTCATGGGATTATAGGTTTGAGTGTTGCTGGGATTATGGGTGTGAATATTACTCCCAGCGAGGGGCAGACAGCCTGAGTGCAATTTAAAGGAGACAGACTTACTCTCTGCTGCCATTGTTGCTGCTACTCCTCCCATTTGTTCTCTTGCTTTTTGCAGCCATTATGAAAGGTTGTTCTCTGCCATGTGCCACTCTGCTTTGGAGCCAGCTGAGTATGAACTGAAACCTCCAGTAACTGTGAGCTAAATAAACCTTTCTTCCTTCATTTTGGGTGTCATCTTTGTCCCAGCAAGAGAAGAGTAACCAAGACAGTATCCAAGAAATTTACTGAGTGACTGAATGAATAACTCAAGAGCTCTGAGGTGCATATGGGATGTTCCAGATCTGGTCAGAGATATGGGAGGCAAAAATGCTTAGCTGCTCCATTCATAGACTGATCCTGGAAATTCTAGGGGCAAGGTATCATCCCTACAGAAGGGGAAATAGAGACTGCTTTCTGTATAACCTCACAATCAACAATAAGTTCTCTTCTTTTTCTTGTCGTTTTTCTCTTCCTTTTCTCCTTTCCTTCCTTCTTTCTTTTTTCTTTCCCTCCTTCCTTTTTCTTTCTTTGCTTCCTCTTTTCTCTCCATCCATATTTTTCTTTTCGCAGTGTGAGGGATCTAACCCAGGAAGTCTCTACCACAGAGTTAAATTTTCTCTCTCTGTCTTTCTCTCTCCCTGTCTCTATCTCTGTCTCTGTCTCTGTCTCTATTTGTCTCTGTCTGTCTGTCTCTTTGTCTCCCAACCTCTATTTATTTATTGTCTTTTGGGAGGTGGTTTTGACACTGTCTTTCTAAGTTACCTGTCCTGACCTTGAAGTTGTAATACTCTTGTCTGGCCTTACAAGTAGTTTAATTATGGTATGTGCTAACAACTGCTGGATAAATCGTATTTTTAAAAGTGGCTTTGTAATAAATAGGCTGTAAATATAGACAGATCTACATTTTCAGTTTAAGGACTTTGAGCAAGTAGGTGGATTTGTGTAATTATTACTTTAAAAAAGACACATCTTTCATCAGCAGCATTTGACATTGCCTTTGCTTTTATTTTATCTGTCTCAATAGGTATAGAGTGATATCACATACTACTTTAATCTGAATTCCCTAAATGGAAGATGTTGAACTTCTCTTAATGTATTTATTTGCCATCCATATATTCTCTTTACTCATATATATCTGTTAACATCTTTTGCCCAATTTGTGATATTCTTTGCTTTTTTTTTTTACTCATGCCTTTTGAGAGTTCCTTATGTATTTTAAACACTATTTTTTTTGAAAGATTTGTGTTTTGCAAATATTTTCTTTCAGTTTTCTCTCAGGCTTAACAGCTTTACATTTAACAATTAAGCATCTTCTTTTTGATTTAATGTTTTTGTAAGATGTGAGGATTAGAATGATTTGAGTGTTTTTATTTGTTTTATTCTTTTTGGTTTCTGTCCAAGGATTGCTCCACACCATTTGTTGAAAAGGCCATTTTTCCTCTCTGTTGAGCTGTTTTTACATCTTTATTACAAGTCAGTTGAACATATTTGTGTGAGTGTATTTTTGAGTTCTTTATTCTACTTCTTTATGTATCTGTCCCTTTACCAATGCTCTATCTTGATTATGGTGACTACTCATTAATATCAAACTGAGAGATCATTTCCATTTGTCTTATTTTTAAAAATATATTGACTATTCTAGCACCTGTACCTTTTCATATAAATTTTATAATAAGCTTATCTATATCTACAAGAACAGACAAAAATCCCCTTGTTGGATTTTGATAGGAGTTACATTAAAGCTATAGATCAATTTAGGGAGAATTGACACTTTTATGTTGACTCTTTTAAACCATGCACACAGTCTATCTCTTCATATATTTAAATATCTTTTGATTTCTGTCAGCATTTTATAATTTTCAGCTTGCAGACTGTGTACATCGTTTCCTAAGCTTACGCTTACCCATTTTGTTTCATTGCAATCATTATATAAATAACAAATGAAAACTTCCACTGCATTTAGCTTGCTTCTATCTCACCATTGCACTTCCTTGGTGCAAGAGATGAATATCTTGTGTTCATTTGTAGGTGTTGTGTCAGAGCAAGGGAAACCACGACTCAGTCTGATAGAGAGGACTGAACATCTTCCAGAACTCCAGAACAAAAGATAACTTTAACAATTCAGTGAAATGTTTGCAGTATCTCTTTTGGGAAATGGGAAAATACCTGCTATGTACGTGAAGATGTACATAAAGCTTTGAGTGGCCAGAGGTGGGCTGTGGTGGAAACTAATTCCTAAAGATTGATTATTCTGTTTTCATAGTAATGGAATTTTTAGTCACCAATTAAGCCATTTTTAGTTATTCTAATTTTCTAGCCTCATTTACACCTAGGTGTACACGTGTGATTAAACTCTGTCCTGTGGGATACAAGTGAATGTGATGCATGGGACTGGGGAGTTGTGTCCTTACAGGAAAAATTGTGCTCATCATTTCTTGCTTCCTGCCTTCCCATTAGCTAGAATGGGATCATGGGACTGATATTTGCTAAACAGTGTATTAGGACTATCTCTGTCAAAACATGTGTATCTGTGAGAACTTTTAAAATGTTTCAGTACAGAGGATCAAACCAGGGTCTCATGCATGTTAGGCAAGCTCTGAAGCATTGAACTGTGCTCCACCCTTTACATTTTAAAATAATTCCCACTATGCCTTTATGCACAGGCCATAAGTTAGCCATTTCCTCATTTTTGGTTGGACCACTCTTCCATGATAGATAATACTGCCATGATCATCTTTGTGTATAAATCTTTAACCACTTTGGGTCCATTTCTCTATGATAGATCACTAGAATTAGTCATTCCTTTTTGAGCAACAGTATAAAGTTTTTCAAACTGATGAATTGCTTCCAGAAAGTTGTCTTAATTTATATTCTTTCCAATATTGTAGGAAAATGCATGTTTACCTGTCCCATTCCCTAAACAATGAACACTTTAGACATTTTTTTCTTTTTAGATATGTGAAAATGAAGTTTTATTTTCATTTCAATTTGCACTTTTGAATAGCTAATGGGGTTGAATCGTTTTTCCTATGTTTATAGACACATGAAATTCTTTTTTATGAGCTGTCTATTCATATTTATTTCTCATATTAGTGTTGAAGCACAGATAATTCTTTCATTGCTCAATTTGCATGAATTCCTTCTTTATCAAGAATTTTCAGTTTATAAAATTGTAAAATATTTTTCTCGTTCATGCCATGTGTTTAAAGATATTTTTGATAAAAATGTACTACACATAAAATTATTTAAAGACAAATCTGAAGCTTGGGACATTTTCTTTTATGGTTCAGTTACTTACAAATTAGAAAACATTTCTTCTTTCAGAAATAAGATATCCTTTGGGCAATCATAATGCTGCAAGCCTATAACCCCAATTCTCAGGAGGTTGAGGCAGGAAAATTTTGAGCTTGAGATGAACTTTATCACCATAGCAATACTCTGACTCCAAAAACAAAACAAAACAAATACAAGGGAAAAAGCAAACGTATTTCTTTAATTTTTTTATATTTCAAAGTTATTTAATACATATTTCTGAAAGAATTTTGGAATGTAATCACTTCTCAGCCTTTTAGCTAAGATCAAGTATAGAAATTTGAGATATGTTTGTGTATAGCATGAAAGCCTAAAACATTTTCCTAAATACATACTTCATTTTCTTACTAAAATTTTTATTAATTAAAGTTATTGGCACATCTTAGATATGCATAATGATCCTATTCATCATAGGGAACTTGTCTCTGTGCATGACACAATTTGCTTCTTTTATTTTCCGATTCTCTACATTCCCTTCAACTGCTCTCTCTGTCCATACTTACATGGGTTTGTTCCCATTTTCCCCTTGTTTTCTCATTTTTTTCTTTTCCTGCTTCTTTCTCCCTCTCCTTCCCTCGTTCCCATTTGAACATTTTCTTCCTAATTCATGATCTTTATGAAATATTTTAAATATTGCATGTCTTCTTTGTTGCTTGATGGTGTAACATGTTATGTCATTTGCGGCTTCGGCACTCATAGTTGGGTGGCTTAAACCACAGGTATTCATTTTTCACAGGCCTGTAGATCAAGGTGTCAGCATGGCTGGGCTGTGATCAGGGACCTCCTCCATCCAAATTACATCCTGCTGGCTTTTCACTGCATCTTTCAGGGTGTAGAGAGAGATAGAGAGGAGGCAAACTGTCTGGTGACTCTTACAAAGACAGCTCCGTTCTGTGACCCTCGCCCTTATGACTCATCCAATTCGTAATGGTCCTAATTTCTAATTCTGTGTGCTGGGGATAACACATTAGTGTATGAATTTTGGAAGACATAAACATCCAGTTTATAACGTTGTATGTTAAAATTTTACATACACTAATCTTTAACCTAGCTGTTAATACTGATTCATTCTCTTATTTTTTAAATTGTAGGTGTAATTTTTACTGAGCTTTTATAATTATTTTTTTTTAAAAAATTTAAATATAAAATCCAGGATAATATAACAATCCTCTTTCTTTTACAGGAATTAGTAATTATTGACATTTTTATATTTCTGTTGATACAAAATAGTTAATGATTTAGGTTTTATAATATTTTATCAAAACCAGTACAGTACTTCTGTTTCAGCTTTTTATTGGAAAGCTTCTTATCTACTTTTACTTTTTCATTCTTTCAGTTAAATTAAAGACCATTTCACTAAATTCTTTCAGAAATTCACTGAGAATCTTTTAGAACTTTTTTGATTCATAAAATAATTGGTAGACTTTGATTTCAACTAAAGTAGCAAATATCCTCTTCTTTTCCTAGATTTTCTTTGTATTTTTAAAACAGATTTTCATAGTTTTTATCCTTATCTCAGACATTTTATTTTATTGTTATTATTTATTATTATTATTATTGTTATTATTATTATTTTGGTGGTACTGGGGATTTAACTCATGACTCTGTACTTGCTAGGCAGGCACTTATTCTACTGAGTTATCTGCCATCCCCCTCAAACATTTTAAATTCAATAATTTCTCAATATTCAATGGTTATGTAAGGCTTGGTTGTCCTCTTTCTTATTGTACCTTTAAGTTGGTTGTTGCTGGTATACTTTTGCTTGCTTATTCTTTATCTTTCTTTCTTTTTCTTCTTTTTCAATGTATTTGGTACAGGGTCTCACTATGCAGCTCAGGCTCCTACTGATCCTTCTGTTCTCAGCTGCACCAGTGCTAGGATTGTAGGTGTGTGCTACCATGCTTGGTCACAGTGGCCTGCTCAGTATGCCTGGGAGTGGGGTCATGTGGTAGGGGGGATCAATCTCCGGTCTCTCAGCTTGCATAAGCAGGCGCTTGGTCCACTGACCTATCTCGCCGGCTCATGCTTGTGTATTCTTACACTGGAAATGAGGAACTTTTATTTTCGAATGGAGTATAGCAACTAGTATACAAGAAGTGTAAAAGTGAGATTTTCCTCATGTCTTTTTATGGAAGGTATACTTTATTCTGAAGGTGTAATATTATATTATGTTTTGTCATTTGACAAAGAGCCTAAAATGTGCTGATAAGAACTACAACATGAAACAGTGTTCCAAATACCATAATGACAAAAAGTATTATAAGAACTGGTGTGTGTTTTTTGCCTTCAAACCATATGTTTTTGGCAAAATACAAAAATCAAGCAGAAAGGACATGATATTAATTGAAAACAACAGCGCAATCATTTGCAATAGTGGCTGCTCCATAGGTTCTGCAGATTGAATGGCTGAATGTGGAACGCGTGTCCCTAGACCTCCCCCTTTCCTGGCTGCATACTCAGCCTCTATTTTGGCTGCTGCACTCTCTACTGCTCGCGCTTATTTTTGTTCTGGCTTCTGAATGCCTGTGGTTGTGCGTTCACTGATGTTAAACGCACAGTCTACATCCTCCAGCTGGATGCCCTGCTTTTTGAGAAACGTCTGTGGTTTTATTGCAACAAATACTAATGAAACTTGGTCCATTTACATAAGCTTATTAAATATTATATGAATAACGTTGCCACCACCGCTGATGTACATAGTGATTCACTCCTGACTCGGCTGACAATAAATAGTCATTCCCCCAGACAGAGAAGCTTTTGCAGATGGCTACCTCGGCTCCTCCGCTGGCTGCTGCTCCCTCAGAAAGCTGACTTGGCTCCACAGCCCCGGAAGCTACAGTCTAACTAGGAGTTGATGAAGAGCGAGTCCAGTGTGGGGCAGAGAGGGAATCGTTTATCACATGATAACATTTTTTTCCCATCTGCAGGTGTAGGGAGGAGATGCAGGATAGCATTAGGAGCGAAGTTCACCTGATAGCTTTATTTTTTAAACAAATGTACCAGAAATTTAACCAAGGGCTGTGCTCTTCACACTCATCTCAGCAGAATTTACATGACTCTGTGGCATTCCTGGAGAAATTTCTCTCAGAACATGCCTTCAGTATATGATTGTATACATGTTTGGTAACATTGCATCTTCTTCCTTATAGGGCTCCTTTGATTTCTGGAAAATTTAAATTAAAAATGTTCAGTAACATTATTAAACAAAAAATGAAAAAGTATCTGGATTTTTGATGAAGGTGATGGTAGCATAGTTCTGAAGTGGTAAAAAATCATTTTTACTTGGATCATTGAATTGACTTTGTGACTTGAGTTAGAAACATAATGGAGACCTCACTGCTTTATATGGATTTAACAATCTGCAATTGCTAATATTCTTTTTGGTTTTAAGGTCAGAATTCATTTGTGAGCATGCATTCCAAGTTGTCTAGTTAAATGCCAGTCCCATCATCTGAATTTTTCTTTCATGATTTATCAGAAAATTGTGGGATTAACCAGAGCCACATTGGGTTCCTCTACTGCCAAATTCAGATTCCCTCTTGTTTAGTTTGTTCCTTGTCCAAGAAGCCTGGTAAAACCCACTTGTAACTTGGTCTCACCCCATCCCTGATAGAAGAGACAATCTCTGAGTAGTAGAATGATTAACAGTATGGCCATTGTAGTGGTTTTCTTTTCTGAAAATTCCAACTGTGTTAATATTTGCTTTGTTATAGTTTGATGAAAATTCAAATTTGGTCTCACAGATAGTACTCCTTTATTCTTATTTATAAGGAACTTAGACCTTTCCCAAAGAATTTGTTAAAATGTTAAAAGACTTACTTGACCTCCTTCTCCTCTTGCCTCTTTCTCCTCCTCTTTGTTTTTCTGTTGTTTCTGAAGATGAAACTCAGAACTTTTATACTGAGCTACAACTCCAGTCTTTTAAAATTGTTATTTTGATGCAGGGCTTCCCTAGTTTGCTATGTTGACAAGGCTGGACTTAATCTTGGGGTTTTCCTGTCTCAGTTTTCCAGCGTGCCAGAGTTACAGAGGCAGTCACAGTACTGCTTCCACTTTTTAGCCAATTGGATGCTTGGATCAGGCAATCAAATTATCAAGTGATAACAGTAAAATGAACAGGGCATCTTAAAACAAGAAGATGCTACCTGATTCATACATTGGCTAGGGCTGTGAAGATGTGTTAGACAGCACTGCAGAGGGAAAAGAGGGGATTTCATTTATTTTACCTCATTCGACTCCCTTAGAACTTGGTTAGAGATACAGAAGTGATATAAAACATAAAAACCTACATTTGGGCCTCTGGAAAAGTCAAGTAATAGAAAATATGAGTTTGGCTTGCCATCTGTTCATGTGGAATGAGTTTCTTTACTAAAGAATAAAAGTGTTTCTAGTTACCACGTTGAGCTCTGTAGAATGTGCGAGGGGAGGTTATCTTTGCAAACACTGCAGAACTTCGCTATTCTCAGTCACTGTGCCATTGGGGCTCCCAACTATCAGCATTTACTGTACATCTATCTCCCTCTGAGGGCTTTCTTCCAGATCAAAAAAAGATAGGGTAGTATGGATCATTTTGGTACGTGTATTGTTCCTTCTCTGACACAGATACGTTTGGTTTTCTACAGAAAGGTCACTGGAAAACTCTGCCCTAGAGTTTCAAACATAGCCTTTGTACTCCATTTCCCCCGGTGAATTTGCATGTTCTTGCTGTATCACCTGTTAGTTTTGGGAGTCCTGGTCATGTGCTCCAGGAGGTCTCCTGCTGCCCAGTGGTGGTGGCTGAGCTGTTCGTAGTAGATGCAGGTGAGAAGGGCTGCTTACAAACATTTCGCCCCCTCTCCCTTAAATAGATTTTAAAAGTATCAAGGAGGAGTCGTTGTTTGTTTTGACAGTATGACTTATTCCCTTCCCTTCCTTCCTGACCTTTTTTTGGGGCAGTTTTACTTTGTCCTGTCTTATCATTTAGGTTTAATTTTTTTTTTCTAATTGTTGGCTTCCCTACCACATTCTAAGAAGCCTCTCTCTTGTTCAAAACTATACTCAGCAAGTCATCAAGTTATCGGCACTCTTCGACTGTTTGTAGAGTAAAAGACTGAGTGCTAATGAAGTCATTGGTGTTGGTTATTTCTTTACAGGATATTTTGCCCTCAGAATTCAACTAGATCATTTCCTTAGGAACACACGGTGCTCTTGCAATATAACAAGCTAAGCATTCACAAATATTTTGGAAAGCATTTATGAGACTAAAATACACGAAAAACAGGGTCAGGAAAGAGGTACCCCATCTATCACACACAAACGTGATCCTCTCTTTGTCTGCTCCTGGCTGCAAAGGGATTGAATCTTCTCCAGCATTTTCCCACTGCAGCTGCTTGCCTGTGGGGATTGTGCAAGCTTCCAAAGCTGAGCAGCCTTGAAGCTGCAGAGATTGTTGCCCAAAGGGAAGCCAGTGGGCTGGT
>PVJA010014217.1:29490-48120 GCA_004027025.1 Myocastor coypus
ATTACATTCCAGACACTGCACACAACTGCAGAAAGCTGAGGGTTTATGAGAAGCTTAGCAATGCAAACGAAGGCCTATTTTTTCTGGTTAGAAGAGATGAGCCAAAAAAAAATTAAAAAAAAAAAAGAAGAGATGAGCCATGCTGAAGTAAATATAGACTCTTAGATGTTCAACTTTACAAGTTTTTTTTTTTTTTTTTTTACTTAGTTTCCCCTTCGTGTTATGTCTACCATCATTTGAAATCTTTTTTTTTTTTTTTTGATGCAAAGGAAAAAAATGCAGAAAATATATATTATTTATGATAACTTTTTTATTCTTGCTCAAAAATAATATGAGTTATCTATTTATAGCAGAAGACTAATGTAGATGAATTAGCCTAGTGCAAGTTCATTCTTAAATCTGTTGTCATATGGGCCCACTCTGATGATATGGATCCATTTAGTTGAATTTAACATGTATTTATCAAATACTTTTTCTGTGGTCAGTGAAATGTGAATATGTGATCCAGAGAAATATAAATATAAACACACAAAAGAATAATAGGCAGTGTATCTTTTTTTAAAAACATGTACGTAAAAACGGAACCTAAGCCCTCCTCTCCTTACTCTTCTTTTTTACACCTTTTCTTTCTATTTCTCTTCTTCCCCTCCCTCCTATTGAGTTATTGTAATTAGCATCATTTTTTGAAAGTTGTAGGGCTGATTTGCCAGCTCTATGGGTCTGAAATACTTGGAAACTATTTGGTTGAAATTTTATTTCATTTATTTATGTATTTATTTATTTAATGTATTTGGTACAGTGTCTCACTACACAGCTTGGACTCCTAGTGATCCTTCTGTTTCCAGTCTCCCTGGTCCTGGGATTATAGGCCTACACCCTTGCCCTGTCTCAGTGGCTGGCTCAGCATGTCCAGGGGTGGGGCTGAGGTGGCACGTGGTGCCCCTTGCCCTGTGCTTGCCTAAACACGTGCCTAGTCCACTGAGCTATCTAGCGGGCTCTGAAATTTTAAATAGAGTTCTGAAAATGTATCTCCATAAGCAAATGATTGTTCTTGTATTGCCAATTTCACTAGTGATCTTTTGTTTCTAGGATTGCTTGAGAAAGAAGTCCTCTTTTTTTTTTTTAAGGGTTTGAACTTTATTTATTTATTTATTTATTATTTTTGTTGTTGTTGATGCAGGATCTCATTATGCAGTTTGGATTTGTGTTGACTCTCTTACATCAGTCTCCCCAGCTCTGGTGTTATAGATGTGCACCTCTGTGCTGGGTTTTGTGGCACTATCAGTATAAAGTCAGGCTCAGTTAGTTGCCTTGTACCTTAAGTCATATCTGCACTTTTGCCCAGTGTTCTTGGTTCTTCTGGGCCTAACCAAACAAAAATATAAGTTCTTAGCCTGTATGTTACTGGCTTACCCTGTTAAGATAGAGTGAGGAGAAACATGGCTTCCAAGGGAGTCTGAAATGATTGCGTTTGACTGACTTGAGGATGCATTTGGTTGAAAGAGAATTATCATTAGTAAAATGATAACAAAGTTATATAATTTTAGACATTAAATGGGACAAAAGTATCTGTTACATATATATTGTTACTGAAGTCCACTAAACTTTTATTAGAAAAATAGTTGAAATTTCTTCAGCTTGTGGTATAGCTGAGCCCTGTGCCAGAGGGAGTTATGTGTGAAAGCAGACCTGAATGAAAAGTCAGCAGTACAGCAGTGGGTAGAACTTGAGCTTATGCCCACCAACTGGACTTCTGAAAATCAGGGTGTACTACAAGAGATTTGGGAGCAGGAAGCAAATGCCCTTGTTAAGACATCTTGACTGAGACAATCAGTTTAAATTCCACATTTTAGCCTGTGCAAACTCCATAGAACCAGTCTCACTTCCAACATTTATGTCCTATTATCCTTTGACTAGGTAAGTCATAGTTTGGTACATATTTTCCATTGAAAATTGATACAGCTGAATATTTAATTATAGGTTAAATCTGAATTATTCTTTTAAAATAGCATGTTGAAAATGTGTTTTGTATAACTAAAGCAAAACCAGATAATTTTAGCAAATGGATATTGACTTTTATGGATCTTGTTTTGCCATGCATTCTTTTTCCAGCCATACAATTTTGTCCCTTTAAGATATGTTGTAATCAGCATCCAGGGCAGTCCCACAAGAAGCCCTCATTTGCCTTGTCTTACATTACGTAGAAGATCTCTGGCGCTTGTAAGGAAATGTTCAGAAACAAATCTGCATCTATCTGTCTCTGACTTTGTCTGTCTGTCTGTCTGTCTATCTCATTTTCTCTCTCCCTGTAGATCTTAACAATAGTTACATTGTTGAGTATAACGATTTATTCAGGAAACATCAATTTTTTATTTTTTATAATATGCTATTATTAATGTAGAAGTACATGACATATTTTCCTTCTGTTAACCTAATATGATCCATTAGAACTCATTTTTGCTTATATGCTAAACAAATATTGATCATCTGCACAGAACTGAACACTATGCTTATTTATATAGGATGTACAGATATGAAAAATCTACTCTGTGTTCATGTCAGTCCCAGTCATAATCCTAGACATATCCAAATGGGGATATAGGTAAAGGGAAAATATAGATGAGCTGAAATCCACAATTCAATATGGCAAGTGCCAAGAATTATGAGGAGAGGAAAGAATTTTGTAATTTAGCTGAAAAAATGTAGAAAAGAGGTTATAATTAAGCCAAATTCTTTTTTTTTTTTTAAATCTTTTTAGGACAGGGTCTCATTATGCAGTTCAGTCTGGCCTTGAGCTCACTTTTGTAGCCCAGGCTGGTCTGGAACTCACACTGATCCTCCTGCCTTAGCCTCCCAAGTGCTGGGATTACAGGTGTGAGCCACCACGCCCATAAGCCAAATTCTTAAAGGATGAGAGATATTAAAGATAGGATTAGAAGTCCAGGCAATACATACTTACTCATTAACGAAGTATCCACAGAAGATTAAGGCATAAGTGCCATGGAGAAAGATCTTTATATAAGACAAAAAAAAAAAATTGGCTGAACAGGTGCTGGGGATATGAATTGAAAGGAGTCATGCAAAAGGACGTGAAGTCTAACCTGAATGCTAAGAAATGTTCATGCAGGTACTGAAGAATTTGAAATAGGTGCGTGAGGAGATATTTTCATGTTAGAAAGGCCCTTCAGTAAACTTGGATTAGTGTGTGTTAGCTGAAGATGGTAAGTAGAGCTTCCTTTAAGATGAGGTAGGAGTTTTGTAGTAATGCAGGTAAGAGGTGAAGTTGGTGAGTCAAGGCACAAAAGTGAGTCATAAAGAGGGAGGCACAGAGTTTCTTAAGAGGGAGATTGCACAGGACTTTGTGCCTGATGACATTAGAGTGGAATCTGAGAGAAGGTAGTTAAGACTTATTTTCAGGTTTTTGTCTTGATTAGTTAACGTTTCCATTTGTTAAGACAAAAATATAAAATGAAAGGATTTGGGCAACAGAATTGTGGATAAGTTGGACTTAAATTTCTATGAAACATAACTGAAGAGGTCTGGGTGACAGTTTGTGTGGAGCTCAGAGATATATGTAACTTGGAAAGAGATGAGTGCCTCAGGAGAGTGGAGCTATTTTCTAGCATCTGGGAAGGATGAGGGAAGAGAGATGAGTAAGACCATGTGGATATAGGCGATCTGTTACAGGATAATTCGCTAGGTGACAAGTGTTATTCACATATATGAGTATTTCATGCCCTTAGAATAAGAAACATTTAGCTTATATTTAAATTAAAACTTCTAATTATTGTATCTCTATCTCCTTGCTTTTTGTTGTTATTCTCTCCAATTCTAGGATCCTCTAACCTAAACTTCCTGAAAATACCAAAGCATATGCTACTGAATTAGCTTAATAATTCTCTTCATTACTCATCAGGACCTACTTTTAAATTCTGCTTATTTTTAAGGTTATTGTTTTTATCCTAGATATTATAAAAAACCTAACCACCAGCAGATGAATAGAGAAACAAGATGTGTGTGTGTGTGTAGAGAGAGAGAGACAGAGAAAGAGATCCCATAGACTCACATGATTGAGTGAATACTATTAACATATATACATATATATACAGTATTTACACAAATGTAGTACATATGTACATGCACATAGACACAAAATGGAAAATTACTCTACCTTAAGAAGGAAGTTGTGTCATTTGTGATAGCTTGGATAGACCTGGAGGACGTTATGCTAAGTGTAGAAAGCTAAACATGGGACAACAATTACTTCACATTTTCATTCAACTATAACACCTAAAATAGCCAAACTGATAAACAAAGAGTGGAATGGTGGCTGCCAGTGGCTCCAGGGAAAAGTTTATGGGTGCTATTTGTTAAAAATTCATACAAAAGTTTGTATGAATTTTCAGCAACCAAACGAAATAAATCTTGGTGATCTGATGTACAACACTGACCATAGGTAATAATACTGTATTGGGCAGTTAACCTCATTATCACAGACCCAAAGAAAAAATTGGTAATAATATAATGGATATGTTAATTTGATTATGGTGGCTCTTTCACAACATATATATATATATATACACATATATATATGTATATATATATAATGTTTATTTTAATGACATGTTGTAGACATTAAATTATATAATTTTAAGTTTGTTAATTATATCTGAATAAAGCTGTCTTATAAAATGAGCATTGTGGTTTAATGCACAATGGTCTAATGCAATTTTTGGGATTGCAAAGATTGGAATCAATATCCAATATAATTGATGACTTTCTTCCCAGCAACAAATATTTGTTCCATACACTTTTCAGACACTTTCAAGTTTCTATGGATTCCATGGTATAGCCTTTCAGTCTTCATACTGAGATAGTGAAAAGAATGTCTTGACCCTTCAGCCCAGACAGCCATAGAGGATCAGGGAGGAGGCTGGAGATAAGGTAGACAGAGTCCTTACAGCTGAAGATGCAGAAGAACATGAAATCAACTTTTTCCAGTTGTGCTGTGTTTGTTGTAATTTTATCCTTATTTTTTTTATCTGTACCTTCTACTGTTTGGGGAGTGACTTGTGTGAACGCCTTTATTGCCAATGCCATTTGCCTCTGTCTCTTATTGTTTGTTGCTTGATTGCTTTCCCCAGAGCCTCCACCCTGTCTCCGGTGACCCATTTTCCTGGGTCCATGGAAAGTGCTATTTTGCTTTACCTTGTGCTGAATGACACTACAGGCTTTAACCTCTCCAGGCAGCATCTGCCTAAGTGTCACATGTGATTTGCTGTTCATGGGTACCCAGCTCCACAAATTGAAGATGCAGATAAAAAGGGGCATGAACTCCCTTTTATGGCCACTTTCATAAGAATGACATACGTGTGCTTGTTTTCTTAGATGAAAATGATCCCAATGTAAATGTCCATTTAGTAAACCAAGGGCTTTAGTTTCCTGATGTATAATGATACATCAGTACAATTCACTGTATAGCCTTGTCTTATTTTATCTTGGAACCATAAGTGATCACTTCCAGGATGGATAGCAGGTTTCCAGTGTGAAAGTTTTGGGAAGAATCAACAAAATGCTTCCCAGTGATGTAAGGCCAGCCTTTCTGTATAGCCCTCGAGCCATACAGAGTGTGCTGGGTTGTTCTCTTCTGTCTTTGTTACTTTAACACTTTCTGTTCGCAGATAATTGCTCCACTCTTTGTATGGTAATCTGAACCTGAATAAACCCAGCATACTAGGTAAAGCATCTACTATCTATAAGATACTGTGCTGAGTTCCAGAGATAACAACCCAAAAGGGCGTCCTCAGTGTTTCAAAGGGTGGATAGCTATAAAAGGCTATATTATTTGCATAAGTGAGCATAGGGTTAATATTTTGAGTCTTTGGTTTCTCTTCCTACTGGATTCCTTCTGGGAACCTGTTTAGTTTTATTTAGTGATAACACTAGTTTATTTGATAATTGTGTTATGTGTAGATATCTTATAGATATTCTAATTTGTAGACTCCTACCCCTATACGCTTTCTGTCCTCTTACCAAATTTTTCTCTTCTTTTATGTTTCAACACAAGCATATATTTTTAGCACACCATATATTATATTGTTTTTTAAAAGTCTATTATCTGTCTTCTCTTGTGGTATGAAGTCTAGCTTTACTCATTGCCATATAGCCTTGGCCTCAGTAAATATTTGTTAAGTAAATGAATGAATGAATGATTACATACATGCACTCAATTTTTCACTGAATACTTAATAAGTAATACTAACTTAGTATAAAATGGCAAATTAACAAACAAAATAACAAAATGATGCGATCTTGCTTTCATGATGTATATATTTGGTGGGAAAGATCAACATTAGGTAATCATGTATTAATTACAAACTATTTGTATATTCAATCCCAATAAGTAATCAATAACTACTGTACTAATAACTCATTGTCTTACAACCTCTAAATCATGTAAATCTGCCTTTCAATCTGCAAAGTAGAAATTTATCATCACCAGATTTGTAAAGACAGTAAAATCGAACACTTCTTGGCAATGTGTAAGAATAACATGGTACTGACTGCCCTCTCCCAGTCCATCTAGCATTTGGAAGATTAATTTGACAAAGAAAGTTAATATCCTATACTTACAATGGCATTTTCTTACCTGTTTAATGTATCTGGAGGATTACTACTCAGATTAAATACTTAGAAGGTTTATGACTGAAGATATATCCTAAACAACTCTTGTTTTGGAGAAGTCTTACTTCACAAATCAAGTTTCAGGACTTCTAGTGCTGTAACAAAGATACCAAATTTATCAATATTAATTGAGGCTGTTTTACACTTACCAAATTTACTGTCCTTTTGAATAAAAGAAAACCCAATTGGAGCATTTAGTTTCAAATATACAAGTGACTACCTGGCAAGTACAAGGTATTGAGTTTGAACCCTGGTGCCACCAAAAAAAAAAAAAAAAAAAAAAAAAAAGTTTTGTTCAAGCAGTTCCTTATTATTTTAAAGGAAAATGTAACTTCATTTGAGCTTGAGTTTCTGGAGGAAGATATGATGCTGGTTTTGTGGGAAAGAATGCCAGTTATCCACTGCTCACATTCTTCCTACCCACGTTTACCAAAGGGTCTAAATAATATTTGTTTGAAAGTTCTCACCAGGATTAACTTCAGTATGGTAGTGTTGCTTCTTTATCTCCCATTACTCTAATAAGCCATCCTCCAAGTAGGAGTCAGTAAATAAAGTTGTCATACATATTGACAGTAATAACTAAACTCTCACTGCCCACAGGTCCTCCTCCTTCCCCCAGATTTTAGGAATGTAGCATTAGCATAGCACATTTTTTAGAAAGGTCTAAATACATACCAGCTGCAGTCTTTGAAACTCTCATATCATTTTGTTAGCACAATGCCTGCCTACGTGAGCAAAAAACATGGGAACTGCCTCCGAATGCCGTTGACAAGATTTTTTATTTTCATGATTACTTCTCTGCCTTTTTTTATTTTGCCTGCAGGCAAAGGTTGGCATACATGTCAAGAGAATGTTCTCCAGCTGGGGCCTGCAGTACAGAGAATTGTATATACCAGAGGGCTCATGGGACTCTAGGCAGATTATTATGGTAATATTGGAGGCTGTTGTCCTCTCTCTCCCACAGCTGGGCCGTCTCTCTCATTGTAAGTATTGAAGCAATATGTTTTGCAAATTATACGTTGGGAACAACAGGGACCCAGTAAAGTGAAGAAAAAGAGAAACATTGCAAAATGTTGCCTTTAATATTATATTTTTCTTGTTCATCAAGCAAAATAAATTAAAGCTTTAATTTTTTTATATTAAATGAGGATCATATATTGAAAAAGAGCTATAAGTGTAAAAACTTAATATTGATTTTATTGAGTGAGAGTTTTAAGAAAATATCGTTAGAGTGAAATTAGACAGTAGCCTGATTCAAGAGAATCATGGTAAGATTACATAATAGCTTTTATTATGGATTTCAAAAATCCTTTTGAGTCCAATGAAGCTGGGTTAGCAAAAACTGCACAAAAAATATCATTTTAATTAGTGCTAATGTGATCTCGTCATGGTCCAGCTGTTTCACACAAGATGAAAGCGCACGTTACTTTATTAGTAATGCATCTTAGAAAAAAATGTCACTTATGATTTCAAACATTTGTTATTAAAGTACATTTTAATATAATGATAGAACAACATGATTAATTCAGCCAAATGAGGCAGTGGTGAAATTCAGGCAAATGAGCTTAAAAGCCTTCTTAATTGAGAAAGAAATGATTTTTTTTTTTTCCTGTCTAGTCTTCCTCTCTGGAAATATTAATAGCAAAACAAGAATTACACTTCTACTGTGGATTTTGAGGACATATAAGCGCGAATTAAACTGTCAATAATTCACAGATCAGCACTCTTTCCTTTGAGAAATAAAGTTTCCTCCAAAATGTAAAGTTGTAGGCTAATTTTAATAAATGCTAGCTGCTTCAGTTTTCACTAATGAATTTAAATTTATTCATCAGCAAAAATTTCTGGAGATCTCTCCATAGAGTCTCCAATTCATTCAGCTGTCATTATTTCAACCAGTTTTAACTTTGTCTAGGTATGAAATCCAGCATCTTTTGATAGGGAGCTGTGTTCTAACTTAAAAGCTTAGGAATATAGCTTAAATGGATCCCAGAATTTTTTATTTGGATTATCAAGATTGTGCCTTCCCACGTGAGAATTAATATTAAGTACATACATTTATGTGTAGTATGTCTTTTATTCTTTCACCACGTATTCACCTCACACCTATAAAACAGCTCAGTAGAAATAATCCTGAGCCAGACTAATAAATTTATCTACTCTATTTATTTGATCTCATGCCAATGTATTTTAGCTTGCTATTGATAGGGATGTTCACATACAATTTACTCCTCTTCAGCTAGATACTCATTTAGGAAGAATTTCCTAAATAAAAGTCTGGTAGGAAGTGATGTTCAGCACATATGCCAGCCTCTGTGATCTTTTACTGAATTATAGCTATCATTTGGAAGTGGTAGTAGAGAGGAGGGGGAAAGCCAGCAGGTCTCTATTGTTTTTCAGACTTGTTTCTCATTATTCCAATCATTGTCTCAGTGTTTAGTCAAAAAGAACACAAGTGCTCAGGTTGATTGATGCTATGAGGGAACTTATGCGTCTGTTTCAAGACTCCACTGTGTGATGTAAAACAGCTCTGTTTTATTGTACTTTTAGCTCTTCTTGTCACATAGATTCAAGCAAGTTTATTCCTTTGAAAGTCAGAGAGGCTAGACAAAAGGCAACTTTTGTTTTATGAGATGAACATTTTTTTAGAAGGTTTTTTTGTGTGCGTAGGACAACCTTTGTCAGCAAAACATTTTTAACAAAAAGTATTTAAGGTGTAATTAAGATATTATTTTGAATAGCAGTTAAAAGATATATGATTTTTCTACACAGTACACCACACTACAGAATGTGGTTGCTAGTAAAGTTTTCTTGTGATTTTATTGGGAAGACAATGTAGACATTGGAAAGCCATGAAAGAGGAGTCAGACTTGCTCCTGTTTCTTTGCTCCTATTGATCCTTATAATGCACACTAATAATGTACTGCCCTGATCACCAATAGAAGAAATAATATTCCACATCAGATATATGGCCTTCATTTTTACTCTGACTTTTTCAAAATTTTGAGGCATGCTTTGGTGATGTTTTTCCCATGTATTAAAAATATAAGTACCTTTCTGTTTGGCAGTATGAGTGTTTTGTATCTATTTACTAGAAATAAAGCCAAAGAAAATAAAGACCAACAATTACTGTAGGATATATTTTTCTTTTTTTGCACTATTTAGAGATATGTCTAAGGAAAAGTGGATCTGGACTAAACTATAGATTTCCATCACACAAAAGACAGGAGTTCCATCATGCCAAGATACTATCCAGAGTTTACATAGCAATGGAGCATGTCATAGAAGTGCCATAATGTAGAAAAGTACTAGTAGCTCTGTGTGCCTCTGAGCTGGTGGCTTTCAGAAACCACATTATAGTTTTGGGTATACACATGAAATTCAATAAATCCAAATTGTATTTATGAGATGCTTACCATGTAATAGCTATTGCAAGGTTTTAGATGGGAGACAAATACCATAAAACAATAAAGTGAAGTTTAAACATTGTCAGATTCTGATGGCAGACCTCAAGGGCTACAGGACCTTAGGTAGTCAACATGGGCACAAACATCTGGCTAAGTTTCAGGTGGAAGAGCTGGATGAGAACACCAAGTTCTGGAAGATTTTGAGTGACATCATTTAAAGAACTGAAGTGGGAATGTATAGGTACATTTTTGTGGAGGCTTTCTCACTGTGAAATGAAGAATTTCCATTCACTTGGTAATTTAGGGTACAACTTAGGATACACTTTCTCCCCAAACAACAGTTCTATAGGAAGACTGAAATAAGTACAGATGGACTGAAGGCTGATTTTCTAGACCTATAGACCTAGCTGACTTGTTCTGACTTGTCTGGGCTCTCCTAATAATATTCTCAAACAGAGCAAGAGAACAAGTGACAGAGACAAAGAACACAATGCTCAAAGTATATTTTTCTGATTCTGACTTAATAAAAAAGAAATTTTTTGGACTCCACCATAAGGTGTCATGAGTACAGTTCAAGAAAATGCATTTTTTAATACAAAACATGGGGATATGTATGCACAGTAAAATTTGAAATATAGCAGTAACATTTTTTTTTGCAAATAAATTTTTTGCATTTATTTAAGAGAAAATAGAGTTGGCCATAAGGCAACCAAATATAATTTTTAAAATGTAGTTAGTACAGGGTCTACAGGGTCTCACTGCACAGTTTGGACCAGGGATCCTCCCCTTTTGCAGTCTCCCAAGCGCTGGGATTACCACCCTGCCCCACCACGCCCGGTCTCACTTGCCATCTCACCATGCCCCAGGGGCAGGGCTGACATCACAAGCTGGGTATCCAACTCTGGCCCTTGCACCTGCCTAAGGAGGTGCTTAAGTCCACCAAGCTATCTGGTCAGTCCCAATGCAATCACATTTAGAAATGCAGTAATACCTCAGTCCATGAATGCTTGTATTGGTAAACAATTCCATTAAAACACAAATCTCAGGCAAAATTTTGCTTCCATTTGCAAACTCTACATTGAGTAATAAACACAGTGATGGCCATCTGCCCCACACAAACACATTCAGCTATGTTCTCCAAACTTGTAAAATCAGGGCCTGCCAAATAGCTCAGCGAATTAAAGCACCTGCAAGCAGGTATAGGGGTGGGGGTGGGGGTTCATTCTCCAGGCCTGCAGTACCAGCCCCTTTCCCAGGGTGCAGCTGAGACTGGGTATGGTGGCACATGCCTGTAATCTCAGCTTTTAGGAGGCTGTAAACAGGTGAATCACTAGGAGTCCGATCTATTAGTGAGACCCTGAACACCCTGTAGACTTTACAATCTGATAGATGGGTAAATAAGCCCCAAGAAGATTACGACTGTGAGAGGATTATCCAGGAAGGAAATTAAGTGATGTGCTTGAGGTTCTGCCACTATGCCCCAGTTACTGCCAGTGCTCTTGCTGGTTTTTCTCTGCTGCCTACTGGGATCTTAATGCAGCTTCATTATGAAACATCTGTATGGCCTGAGAGAATCAATGATATAAGTTCTTTTTATCAATAATGTATGGGGTGTATATTTAGGTGGAAAGGTCTACCCCTGCCAACAGTGCATCTCTTCTTTGGAATTGGCTCTGCCATTGTTAGACTAGCCACGCGAAGAATGAGAGAGAATGTGCCGGCAGATAAATGCAGAAAACTTAACTCCATATTTAAGTCATTGTAACAACACATTTTGTCTATAAAGTTGAGGAAAACGAGATGGATGGAGGAGGAAATAGAGGGGAAGGGCCCATAGTGTGTGCTCAGTTCCCCACCATGAGTGTGGTCAGTATGTGCCAGAAATATGTGCAAAAAAAATTAAAATTTAAAAAATTATATTTGGTTGCCTTATGGCCAACTTTATTTTCTCTTAAATAAATGCAAAAATTTTATTTGCAAAAAAAATGTTACTGCTATATTTCAAATTTTACTGTACATATATATCCCCATGTTTTGTATTAAAAATCGCATTTTCTTGAACTGTACTCATGACACCAGCATTTTTAAAAAACCTACATAAAACAGTAAGGGCAGCATCAAGTCATAGTAAGTATGTATGATATCACTGCTACCCATCTAGCCATCCCAGCCCCCACCCATGAAGACTTAATTTGCAGTACACCAGGGGTTTCTAAACTCAGGTTACTTGCTATCAAATCTGACTTCTGTCATTATGGTGTATTAATAACACACATTAAATTTCCTGAGTCTTAATTTCTCCATCAATAAAATTGGTGTAAGTGTAAACTCATCCTGGAAGGATTCTAATGAAGATTAAATGAAGAACCTGGGTAAACCTTCTTAATGTTTGGGTATTTATTAGAATCCTGCCAGAGAACCTTTTTCAATTTGCATGATTTTAACCATCCTGATCCTTAGCAATTTTCATACATCCTTCCCACCTCACAGAATGATGGTGCTTGTGTGTATGTGTATGTGTATGTGTATGTGTGTGTTTGTGTGTGTGTATTTAATGTAGATATTTTCAATTGTTGCCACACATTCTTGAAAAATGATGAAGTGACTAAAAATTTCTCTAAGTGAATTTAGATTTGTATAGCTGGGTTTTGCTGTGTCAGAGGCTTTTTTTTTTTTTGCAAGAATTAATAAATCATTTTAAGATTTAGAATTATACTTTGAAGTTGGCAACCATAATATTTAGTATGTTTAGATTACTATTTCTGTGACAACTATGTTAAGAGATCAAAGTTTTATTTTTTCACATTTGTGGCAGTTCTGAGTATAGCTAGCATGAGATTAGGTAAAGAAAGATTTCTAACTGCTCCAGAATTCCTGTTTATATGTGCTCTGTGAAAAGCTTCTTGAGAGACTTTCATTTGCTGCTTGTTTATCAATTTTATTTCTATATGTGTTATGCGGTATTATTGCTATTATTATTGTTTATCTCTATATCACTGCTGAAGACAGGATTACATTTCCTTTGCTAGATTTGCTTTTTCATCTAGCGTAAGGAACATCAAAATTTAAATATTTACAGTGGGGATCATTTAAAGATGTATTTTTCTTTTCCTCCTAACCACTTCTAATAGGAGACATAACAGAACAATATGAGAAAGTTAAGACAATATTTGTCTTTATTGGTGTTTTCATGCTGTTTTCTAGTTGATTTATCTCATTATTTAATGCCAAAATGTGAGACCTGATAAAATAATAATGCAAAATGCTGTATGCTTGCTTGGTTTTTATTGTATCAATTTGTATTGAAAAAACATAAAATATTTAAAAAATAATAATGCAAAAATTAATTAGGTCTGATAACACTGTGGTGTTCATCTTGGCAGTCTTGAGTAACTGCTTTTGAGTTCTGAGGAGGGTGCCCCATAGATGTGGAAGAAAGGCAGAGTTGGTTAAAGAAAGACTAAAATATCTTCTTCAATAAATGAGACTTGATCAGAAAAAAAAAAAAAGACTAAAATATCAACAATCGGCCCTGCCTCTTGTGTATTTTAATTTTCTTCAAGAATCCCATAGAGGCTTTAGGGCTGTCAAAATTGTTGTTCATAAGTGGAATTAATCAATGGACATCTTTTCACACAGCTTACCAACTGCTATTCACCTGCATGATCTAATGTAACCCTTATCCCTACTCTGGGGTGCTAAATCTTACCTTAAAAAAAAAAATCTATGATCTGATCTCTAATTATGCAGCAAAGCCAGAGTCTATATTCTGAGATGTCTCCTCTTGCTAGATAGTAGGGCCTGTTCTGTTTTATGAATATTATCTAAAATTCTCACAAAAATTCTATAAAAGGATATTGCTGTTTCATTTAGAGATCATCAGAGGAAAGTTTAGTAGCAGCCTTACCTGACACCACATAGCTTGTTGTAGATTGGAATTATAAGGCACGTCAGATCCCAGGATCTGCACTGACACGCCGTGCTTCCCCAGTGCTCTTTCAAGTAGCTTCCCAAACCTTTAGCGTGGATTGCTCATGTTTAGTTTTCTCACCACCCATTATGTACTAACACTTCAGAAATCAGCAGGAAGAATTATGAAAGGCATTTGAGAGAGCTTTTACCCATTCATATGGGTTTAAAAGGAACCAGACTGGATCTTTTGCAAATCTGTCTGCCTGGTAAGATGCTAAAGAAGTTTTTTCAAGATCTACACAGTTAAGCATATTCGTGTTTGCGATGGCACGTTATCTCAGATAAGGCAAAAGAAATAGGTTTTCTGCTTAGGCAGACACAGGGACCAGGGTTCAATCCTCAGTGTGCCATGATGGCTCCACCCCTGGGCCACTCTGAGACTGTGACTGAGACTGGGTGTGGTTGTGTGCAACTGTAATCCCAGAACTGGAGAGGCTGAAAACAAGAGGATCACTATGGATCCGTCTACCTAGTGAGACCCTATAGATCCTATATTTCATATATGAAAGAAGAAAGAAAGAAGGAAGGAAATGGACTTAAACTGTGAAGGAAGAATGCAAATTAGTAATTATTTCCATTTATACTGCTTCTGCAGGGTACAGACTAGGGACAGTGGAAGAATAAATGAGGAATGCAAGACAAAATTCTTGTAATTGCAGTATTCATAGTCCAGCTGGGTAGACTGCAGCTGCATGCCTGGTCACTGTGTGTGTCCTGCACCACAGGAGAAAGCCAGGTTCGCCTGGGCTCTAAATATTAGCCATCCCCCTGGCACAACTCTAGCTCCGTGACTGTACCAAACAGCTAGAATTAGGGAATTTTAAATAATCAGGAAATACTTCTTCCTCCATCCAAAATACAAAGGTTGATCATAATATTGATCACAAATGCAGAAATATGTATCACACTAAAGATCCATCACTGTAAATTCCCCTCAAAACACTCTTCCTCACTTTGGACATTGTTCCTGCACCTTGTGGTGCAGTTCTGGAAGGCCTCTTTGATGAGCCTTTGATGAGCTTCTGCAAGAGTCGTGATGAAAAATACAATGAGTGCCATCCAATAGCAAGGCAGATTTATAAAACTCACACGATGTGTCATCACTCACCTTATTCATCAGATCGAGTACGGAGTGACATCTGGCTCTTCCCCAAATCAAAATAACTGCAAAAGCTAAACATTTTGAGTTGATTCAGGACATCAAGGCAGCCACCACAGTGCAACTACAGGCACTTATGAAAGAGGACTTATGTGTAGAACTGCTTCAATAAATGGCAAGAGTGACGGGAAAAACATGTTTGAAAACAAAGGGAGGGAAATTAATGGCAATGCATCTTTTATAATAAATTTTAAAATAAATGTGTTTTTTTAAAAAATGTGTTTAGTTATTGGAGAGTCTCATTATACAGCTCGGACTTATGGTGATCCTCCTGTTTCCAGCCTCCCCAGTGCTGGGATTATAGGTATGAACCTCCACACCCTGGCTCTGGGGGCAGGGCTGGCACATGCAGAACCACACAGCATGTGGTTCTGGGGATCAAACCAGGGTACTGGCAATTGCCTAAACAGGCACTTTAGTCCACTGGGCTATCTCATCAGCTCAGTGAAAGCATTTTTAAATCATACCTGATAGAGTAACAGGGATCTGAATCACCTTCCCATCAGACACCAAGTAAACCAGATAAAATATGTGAAACCACAAAGGAGAGTGATCCCTGAGCGATGTGATGGCCATGAGGTGAGCTCTGTGTTTACTTCAGCTAACTACGTGTAAGGTATTTCTAGGTCAGGGCTCAGAAAAGCAGGACTTAGCCGACATCTGGCCAACTCCCTCAACTGAGGAGATGGAGTTGTGAGCATGGGGAACCAGGGCAACTGGAGTTCACAGGAAGGTGTACTTGAGAGGAAGGATCCCAGACCTCTACAAAGTACTCTTTCAATATTCAACTGAATGCTGATTATTGCGAGTGTCAGAGGAAGCTAAATACAGTTGAGGATAGGCTCACGTGAGACAATTAGAAAGATCTATGTCTAGGAATGGTGTCTGTTCCCCAAAGCAAGGCTAAAACATGTAACTTACGGTGCATTGGACAGATTACTCAGAAGGGCTTTATGTAAGTGGTGGGTCTTATACTAAGCAAAACTCTGATTGTAGCTATAATACTAAAATTGAGACCTGAAATGATCACACTGTTTTCAAGTATCTTAACTGCATCCCAGAACAAAGCTCAAGAGTGTTTAATATTTATAGGAATACAAAATATTCAACATCTAACTAAGCAAACTTGATAACACCTGGCATCCAATAAAAGAAGACAAAGCATGCAGAAAAGCAAGAAAATATAAAAGTAGTAAGGAGAAAAATCAGTGAATTGAAACAAGCCCAGAACTCACATGAATGTTAGAACAATACACAAGAACTCTAAAATATTTTTTATAATTGCATGCATATTTAAAAAGTAAAGCAAGCCATGAAAGATATTTTCAAAAGACCCAAGTTGAGCTTTTGGAGTGAAAACACAATGTGTGTGATTTAAACCATTATTTCAGATGAATAGTAGATTAATCATAACAAAAAAAAAGGTTGGTAAAGCCTTAAGCTTAGACATTTTACAGAAATCCCAAAGAGAAACATAAAATTTTAAGAAATGAAATAAATAGCAGGGATATATATATATATATATATATATATATGCTTCCATATATCTGTATATTTATATCTATATATATGGATAAATACATATCTCCATATGTATATATATATCCAAATGCATATTTATATATATGCAAAAGAGAGAAGAATAAAAGAACTATTTGAAGAAATAAGGACCAACTTTTCTCCAAATTTGACTATAAATCTACAAATTCAATAACTTCAACAAATCCCCAGCATATGAAGCATGAAGAAAATTACGCCAAATTGCTCAAAACACAGGACAGGTAATTAAAGAAGAGCTCTTAAGATAACCTAGAGGCAAACAGCTCTGTGGCATGTAGTGCAACAAAGATAAAAATAACAGCAGTGTTCTCTAGAGAAATAATGCAAATAAAGATGACCATAGAGCCATAACTTAAAATGCTGGAAAGAAAAAACAATTACCATCCTAGAATTCTTTAGCCAATGAAGATAAATTTCAGGAAAAATAGAAGCAAACAAATCTTTTTCCTGGTACAGAAACATGGAAAGAAATCATCACAGAAGACCTCTGCATGAAAATGTGTGAAATATTTCATATAAAAGAAAAATTATGCCAGACAAATGAACACAGTAGAAAGAAGAATACTAAGAACTCCTTTTGAGGACATGATTTTCACCTGCAGTATCTGGTAGGGTCCTCACAATGGTTCTGTGAAGCACGAACTGATCCTCACAACAAAATTGTTAACCACGATATGTAACTAGTTAGAGCAATGCTCAGTGAAATGGGAAATAGGAAAAAAAAAAAAATGGAATCCCTAAAATCTGTATTTCAGAACTGATAAACATGTGACCTAGGAAAGAAATGAAATCCTAATAGCAGAAATGATGGAATAGATATTGAAAAGATAATAAGAAGATACAGTGTTAAGAATGTTTTTCTAATAAAATTCTATAATTTAGAGAAAATATTCCCATGCTTTAACACATTCTTATAAGGAAAGATTTAACTAACCCTGTATCTGTTTAAAAATTTGAGTTTATACTTATACCCTTCCTACAAGGGATACTTCAGACTCAACTGGCTTAATTGGTGAATTCTACCAAAAAAAATTGAAAAAAGAAAGAAGAAAGAAAGAAAGAAAGAAAGAAAGAAAGAAAGAAAGAAAGAAAGAAAGAAAGAAAAAGATTTACATGAACTACCCTAGCAAATTGAAGAAGAGAGCTATGTCTGACCTAATTGTATAAAATCAACATAGCCCCAATCCCAAAGGCAATTCCCAGGCAAAAAGTGTATAAGTAATGAAAGTAACACATCAGTATTCCCGATGAGAAGAGATGCTAAGACTACAAACAAAATATGGGCAGATTGTATCTAATAAAACAAGCAAATAATAATTTAAAATGGGATTCATCCCAGGAATACAGAGTTGGCTTAACTTCCTAAATAAAACAACATCATATAAACATCTCAGTAATGACAAGAGAAAAAACAAATTTAAGTATAATCTGCTTCTTTCCATAGAACAGCAGAAACGCAAAGTACAATTGTGCAAACCATCCTATTCACATACATAAAATGTGTTATCTTTTTTTTTGTCCTTCCAGGGTATCAATGTCTATTGTATGCTTTATGCATTTTTTCTTAAATTTTATTTTAAAGAGTAAAAATAGCAGAAACAAAGATAGAAAAACAATAACAAGCAAGAGTACATATAGTACAGAATTTCAGAACAAGATCAAAAATTTAACAGTGGGTCGTATTACATATTTTCATCATCAAATCTGTTTAGATTAATAGATATAGGTATGTAAGATTGGTCAATAATTAATTAAACATTACACTTTCAATAAACCTTAATTTTTTAAAACTCTTCCAAATGTATTTTGCATTTATGTCATTCTTCTAAAAAAAATTTATAGGGATTGAGG
>PVJA010014218.1:0-13007 GCA_004027025.1 Myocastor coypus
AGACAGACTGGAGCTCTAGCTGTTGCTGTTGCTCTGCTGCCATGTTGGTTGGCTGCCTCTGCTGCCATTTTGTTGCTGTTCTGCCTCCATGAACTGGATGCTCTCCACCCTGCTCCACTCAGCCTTGGGCCAACCGAATATGGACTGAAACCTCCACGAACTGTGAGCTAAATAAACCTTTCCTTCTTTCATTTTGAGTGTTGGGTATTTGTCCCAGCAACGAGCAAAAAGTAACTAATACAGCGCATTAAATCAAAATACAATCACAATATAGTCTGTATAATTCTGGAAAAATAAAACAGATTTCTAGAATGCTATACATTACACACAAAACTTGCAACAGCCTGGTATGTTGTATTTTTATTACCAATGGCATTTTTTATGATAGCACTGGCACTTAAATCCAAAATGCAACATATTAGGCATGTCTCATAATTAGCATCAAATTAAAGAGGTAGTAGCAAGTCACTAGGTCCCATGAACAACCAGTAATAATAAACAAAATCTGAATGTGTAACTCAATGGAAAGCCCTAAATTGACTTGATTCCACGACAATTATCAATACATCCAACCCACTTTGTAGGCAAGCAAATCATTGAAAGCGGTAAGCCTGTTTTGAATGAATAACTTAACCGCCATAACCTCCATGTGTGCACGCATGTATACATGTACACAGTTCATGTCTTACTGTATGTAGCTGTCAAGTATGCTTCACCATGATATCAAAGTAGAAAAAAATGAATCTTCACTTTGTAAGCATTAAGTATGTTTTGGAAATTTTAACCCTCCCATTGCTATTTAATCCCCACAGCAGGCTGATTGATCACAGGGTATGTACAAATTTTTAAAATTTTCAATTTCATGAGAACAAGACGGTGCCTGCTTTATTCAGCATGGTATTTCCAATACCTAGCATAGTGTCTGCCTTCTGGTTGCTACTCAATAAGTATTTTTAAAAATAATTTAGTAGAGAGAAGGAAAGAGGACAGGCATGAGGCTGAATTTTACAGTGAGTCATGCAGTTAGTAAGGGACATGGCACAGCAGGGATTCATATGCTCTTTGCTCCCATAAAACACACTATGCCTACCCTGCCACATTATTTTGCAGAAAGACATTGGAAAAGGAAAAGAGGAACAATATGCTGCTTTGCTTGGAGATTGGTGGGCTACAGAAATTGTGCTATTTCTGATGTTCCCAAAAGTACCCTCCTCCCAAAAGCTTTTATTCCAGAGCACACCACGATCTTTCTAGCTTAGAAGCATTTCCAGTTCTTTCTGACATATCTTCAGGAGACATTTCTATCCTCAACGGAGAACAAGAGGATAGACAACAATTGGCTACTGACTAAGCAAAGTGCTCTTGGAGGTTAATAGATGACTTCTAAACTGGCCTTTGTCTACTTGAATTTTCATCAAGCTTTTTAGGTTCCCTCAAGATTCAACCTATCATCCATACTTTTTTCAGCAATCAAATCTCATTTTCAAACTTGATGAGGAATAAAATGCCTCTTGTTACTATAGATGAGAAATTATAGATAAATGCTACATTTAGATGCTTATATAATTCAGCTAGCCAACAGTACTAAGTTTTTTAATGTTTTAGCAAAATTACTGATGATTTCTTTTGAGTCAAACTCAAAAATCTTGGCCTCAGAAGTTAAAAATATTAATGGAATTCATAAGGAACTCTATTTTTCTCAACTCTAGGAAACTACTTTTTTTTTTTTGTCTTTTTGAGACAGGGTCTCGCTATGCAGTTGAGGCTGGCCTTGAGCTCACTTTTGTAGCCCAGGCTGGTCTCGAACTTGCACCAATCCTCCTCCCTCAGCCTCCCGAGTGCTGGGATTACAGGCGTGAGCCACTATGCCCGGCTTCTAGGAAACTATTTCTGAAGAAGGGAAAGATGTAAATAATTTTGGGTACCAATAATCTTATTTTCTCCTAGAAAGGTTCTTTGTAGGTTAAAATTTTAACAGAGTATCTTAAAAGACCTGGTATAAAACGGAGATTGGGAGATGAACAGATATAGCATGGTGGGCTAAGTGGCTACCTGGCAAGCACAAGGACCCCTGTTCAATCTCTGGCATCAAAGGTAGTGTGGACCCAGGAACTCCAGGTGCACTGTACCAGCCCCAAAACCAGGCATGGTGGTACACATCTGCAATCCCAGCAGGCTGAGACAGGAGGATCACTATAAGTCTGAGCTACATAGAAAGACCCTGTATTGAACAAA
Source organism: Myocastor coypus (assembly GCA_004027025.1). Lineage (NCBI taxonomy): Eukaryota > Metazoa > Chordata > Mammalia > Rodentia > Myocastoridae > Myocastor > Myocastor coypus. The sequence goes on from PVJA010014218.1 coordinate 2,236, forward strand.
TAAATAAATAAATAAAGATTAAAAAGATGAGATTGATTTAATTCCTATGTCTAGTACTTATTAACTGTGTGGCATTGGGGAAGTGAGTTACTTATTCTTTCAAGATCTCTCTTCAGTTTCCTCTGTGGGAACTGCAATACCTAACTCATAGGATTATTATCAGAAGTAGATATAATGTTATGTTAAAGCAGATAAGCTGGTGCAAAGACATAGTAAATGCTTAATAAATAAATTGTGGTTATTTCTCAGCACATTAACAGAGGCATATGATTCAAATGAGTGTCATGCTTTTGCTTCAAAACCTTCTTATTGAAAGAGCTTATAATTTGACACTTCAGACAAGACAAATACCAGAGTTGCTACTTGAATAATATATTTTCAGTAAGTGTTTCTTCTGTAAGTAATTGAATGAAATTTCCATATAGCTAGGAAAAAGTCACAAGTATTAAGACTTGGAGGATATAAACAGTGGAACTCTTCCAGGAAACAATTCCTGGTCCCACACTAACACACTGGGTGAGAAAGATCCTAAGTCAGTCAGGTCTTATTACAAACTCTAGGATCTGAAGTATTTATTGTCTCCAGACTAAAATGGTCCCAAGCAACAGTGGAAACTAATTTTCTTTAAGGCCTAGCTCAGCCTCTTGGGGCCAGAAGGAAATGGAATGTAAGTAAGGGCTGGACAAATCTGAATTGGTTTGAGCCTGAAGAAAACCTGAAGATTCAGCCTAGTCCTTTCTCCTGAGCAGAAAAAGTAGATCAGTAAGTGAGTTCAGAGCTAGAAACAGAAATGTGAGTCACAAACCAAGAGTGAAGGTGAAGGGAGAATTAAAAGATGAGACGGAACAAAACTGGGAAGAAAAAAAGAAGCTCTAAAGAGTGTAATGCTAGCAATCCATCCTCTTGTCTCTTTCTATTCATCCTTTATTATACTTGCACTTTATCTCCCTGAACTAAGAGACTTCATATGGTATTTAAGCTTGTGTGTCTTGTTTGTTTCACTCAACGTTACATTTTGCAGGTGCACATTTTCCCACACATGTCTAAAATTTGTCTTTATAGCTGAGTAGTTAGAATGTGTATCAATAAAAAATTTTAAAAAGGATGATGTCAACAGAATTAAAGGGTCAGCCAGACTGCTCAGTGGAATAAAGCTCCTCATTAAGCAGGGCACAGGGACTAGGATTCGATCCCAGGCACCACAAACCATGCCAGCCCCGCCCCCAAGGCATACTGTAACAGTGGCTGAGACTGGGTGTGGTGGTGAGCACCTGTAACTTCAGCGCACGGGTGGCTGAAAGCATGAGAATCACTATGAGTCTGATCCGTGTAATGAGACACTGTAGAGTCTGTACTAAATACGTAAAAAAGAAAATAATTGAGTGGTCTAGAACTCTTTATTATTATGTACTGACTACATGATGGTTTGTTTAAAAAATGAGAAAATCACATATTATAGGTTTCTAGCTAGTATCATTTTATTAATGACAGAATTTTGCATCTACAGAACTCCTGAGCCTGGAACCACGGGCTTAGACAAAGCTGCCACCCTTAAAAGCCCTTCTATACATTTCTGCCAACTTTACATTGTGCAACCGAATTCCCATCTCTCAACAACCTATTTTCTGGGCCATTATCTCTCCCCTGTGCATCTTGCTCTACTACTCTTGAAGGTTTAGTGGACGTTAGGAGCACTCCTCAACTCCATAGGAGCACTAAAGAAAAAGAAGTCAAACAGCGCAGCACACTGGTACACTATGTGTTTTGGTACCTAATAGCTGCATGTATGATGGAAGTCTGTCCTTACAGTCATACCAGCTCAGAGAGGGAGAATGAAGCTATCATATGTTGTAGGTCAGCTCTTTTATGGGACTAAGTGTCATAAAGTGAGATCTGTAAATATGAGCACCCTGAATTTGAATTCATGAAGGTTAAATGTGAATGAAAATTTCCATTCTTCTTCCAGTGGCAGTGGAAGTCTGCAAAGTTGAGTTTGAAGGCAGCTACACCACAATGTTTGAGACATTTTGATAATTATGCTCAAGGATTGGTTGGGACACTTCCCTGAGCTCCTTCCAGATGGACTTCTTCAAAGCAACAGGGCCTGCATTTACAATTGAAAAAAATAGTGAAAAGAGGAATCTTGCCAACACGTATGGCACTGTATTGTATATGGAGAGCTTTTATAGTCATTAGCTTCTTTGAAATTCACAACAAGACTGTGATCAGTGCAGACAAGGAATTATTATGTCCATTTTCCCGATGAAGGCACAGTTTCTGAAATTGAGTTTAAATGTCTTATCCAAGATCACTCATCTAGGTCAACTATACAGAGCAAAATCAAAAATGGATTAAAGAAAAGAGGTACAAATCTTTTGCAAAAGGGAAAGTGACTGTGAGGTGGAAGATGTGGAGGGGATGGGGGACATAAGGGAGTAAAAGAAAAGAGTAGTGAAGGTCATTAGGGAGAAAATGGATCTTGTGCACATGGACAAAGAATCAGGAGGTGGAAAGAGGGGGAAGACAGGGAGAAGGGGATAAATAAGACGGTGTGTTATATCCATGTACCAATGCCCAAGCAGCTAATCAGTATGTGCTGAAAACATGAAATGATAAAAATAAAAATAGATACAATAAAATAAATTAAAGGAAAATGGGAGAATTGAGACTCAATCCTAAGATTTCTGCTTTAAGGCTCATCTGTTGCCCTACAATAGTGGAGCACTAGGAAACACAAAGTGGAAAAGGCTTCACAATGACTGAGGCTCAAGAAAAGTTCCTGAGTAGGGATAGAATTTTAACTGCCATTAGAAGAATGGGTTGCTCTTGTCTCATAGACACGGAGAATATAAAAGATCCATGAAAACAAAGATTGAGAATGAGGTAAAGTGACATTTAAGCCAACAAAGAATGCATCTTGTAGAGGGCAAGAAGTCAAGGTCACCGTGCTATGTTTTTGGGAGCTTAGCCTTGGAGCAGCATGGAGAGTATAGGAATGAGGGCTGGTGAGGGCTGTTGTGGACCACACTATCAGATTTTGTGCCACTTTTCATTGGTTACTTCTGATTCTCAAGAAAAAAAAAAATAAAAGTTTGAATGCATTCCTGGCTACTCACTGATAACTGTTCATTCTGGTCTGGCCTTTGGCTGCAATAATGTCCATTTTATATGCTCAGGAATAGTCCCCAAATTCCATGGATCACCATGAAGCAAGGCCCACATGCTCATCTCTTTGCGAGTGAATGCTTTAAAAATCATTTACTCTCTAAATATATGAGATCATTCCACAGAGTTTTTTTTTTATTATTATTACCTTACAAGAAGACAAAAGAGAATTTTCAGGGGAGAAAAAGGCCACTGCAAATGGATTAAGATAGGTTAAGAGTAGATAGACAAAATGACATTTTATATTTAAAAAAAAACAGCCAAAATAACACATTTACGATTTGATTGTTGAAATTATAGTCCTTTTCTCCATGGCCAAATGGAATTAAAGGTCAGCATCACCATTTTTCTCTACAGAAAGCTGCTGAAGTTATAATTTTAATACGGATGGATTCCACAAATAAAAAAAGCTTTTACAGTGCTCTACCAAATAGCTTCTTTTACAATAGCAAATGTTCAGTCATTTGAAATATTAACCATGAGTCAGTGCACATTAAAAATAGTCAAAATCCTAATAATGAGTGGTTTTAACCTGGGGGTTGGAAATGAAGAGAGAAGTTGTTTTACAAGTTTGTAACTTTGTTCATTTGACAAACAACTCCTGGAGAATGGCAGAAGTGATGTTCAGTTCATGTGGACCCGCAATTACCCACTGCAATTCATTTCCTTGACTTACACTCACAGGTTTTCTTTGCCTTAACCAAGTAGCAAAGTTTCCTCTCAGCTTGGACTTTGCCTTACTCAATTGAGGGAGACCACATATTTAAGTTCTGTGTCTGTTGTATTTCAATCTAAGGGTAAAGGATGAAATGGAGGTGATGAAGAAGTAGGTAGAGTGAAGATATGGCAGGTGCAAGGTCCTGACAAACTCATGAAACATTATTATTTTTTTTTTTGGTGGGACTGGGGTTCAAACTCACGACCTTGCACTTGCCCAGCAGGCACTTGTGCCTCGGAGCCATCTCCCCAGCTCCTTCTCATGAAACATTATATGCCATAAATATGAACTAACATTAACAATATCAACAAGAATGGAAGGGGAGGAAGGGACACTAGAGGAGCAGGAGGAAAATGGGGGGTAATGGAGTTAAAGAAAAGGAAAAAGTTGTGTTATGTCCATGCACCAATTCACCAAAGTGATTATAAAATTCATATAGAGAAAATATTTACTATAGAAGTAAAATCTTTAAAACATAGCAGTAAAGTTTTCAAAATGGTGTAAAATGAAGTTATTGAAAAAGTATCAGAACCCAGCTCTGGTAAATACTGTTGACTTTCATAACAGTGCTCAAAATATTAAATGATCTCGTCTATGATCTACTATTTAAGAAGTGAATAAAGACTTGCAAAGGATGCTAGAGGGGATGGAGGAAATAAGAACACTGCAAGAGCCTTGAGTATTGGCCTGGCAGGATGGCTCAGTGTCTAAAGCACCTGCTTAGGAAAGCTTGGGCGGCTGCAGGGACCGTGGTTCGATCCCCGGAACCACATGCTGTGCCAGCCCTGCCCTGAAGGCAGGCTGAGCCGGCCATAAAAATAAACAAACAAAAGTTCTGAAACAAGAAAAAAATTAAATTAAAAAAAGAGCCTTGGGTATGTGTTCTTCCATGTGAAGAAATGCCAAGATTATATCTCTTATCTTCCAGTAGAAAATCCCACTGAGACAGGCTAGAGTGATTACACTCATTAAAATATAAGACAGATTTATAAGGCATCATGGTGCACAAATACTATGCTAGTTAGGAAATCTAAACACCTATATTTCAGTTCCAACTCTGCCATTTTTTATCAAGCTTTCTCATTTGAGTTGAGTACCTTCCTCTTTTTAAAATTTCAAATGGACTCTTTGCGAAGTCAGGATATGGGATTAGACAGGACCAGATATATTCAAATATAGAATTTAGAATTTCCAGAGTGTAACTTCAAATGTCTGTCCATCATATGTAGATCTCTTTTGCAACTGTATTTCCTAATGTCCTTTTTCTCATTTGAGAAAAGCGAGATATACCTCCTGACCATCCTAAATTTGAGTATAGATCGATGTGCCAGGGGATTAAGTTCTTCCTCTTTAGTACCAAACAACAAAGAAAGGATTCAGGAACACAGAAACCCCCACGGGAAATAACAGAGTATTTTGGTAAAAATTATAGCTTCTTTCATCCACGTGACACCCACTGGCAAAGCTCTCAGCCTTATCTACCAGGCTTCATATTAGAATTTACAGTTAGCATGCTTGAAAGCAATAGACTGGCACAATGAAATCAGACTCTTCCACACACAAAAACATAGTGAGTTACTAAAATGGATTGGACCAAATGAACTAGCTTCAACATTGAAGCTACATATTTGATGTAGTTCATAAACTGAATGAGGCAACTTGCCAATGCCAAGATTTTAATAACAATATAATTAAAGGATATAATAAATATATGATAGGTTGAAAATTATGTCTATATCCTTTGTAACCATTTTAGTCATAATTAGAATACATGCATGCGCATGTCTCAGTGGAAATGCATATGATCAATAAGCATTGAAATATCTCTCTTCTAAGTGGATGTAAGAGAATAAAGTTACTGAATTAAGTATCTCTGAAAACTTTTTTATTTCCATGAATCTGGGCTTCTTTTATTCTCCAAGCACTTCTTACTCCCTCTATGAACTGAACCAAAGTTTACCTAACTGTACAACTTCAGTATTCGCCTGATCGTGTGGAGAAATTTTATTTGAAATATGCAGCATCATGCCCTTCAAATTCTTAACTAGGAGCTGGGCGTGGTGGCGCACGCCTGTAATCCCAGCACTCGGGAGGCTGAGGCAGGAGGATCGGTGCGAGTTCGAGACCAGCCTGGGCTACAAAAGTGAGCTCAGGACCAGCCTCAACTGCATAGCCAGACCCTGTCTCAAAAAGACAAAAAAAAAAAAAAAAATTCTTAACTAGGGAGAAAAAGACACCAGCCACTCCATCACTCTTCCAGCTTATGAATGCTCATCAGTAATAACTTCATGTTGTTTTTGTCATGAACGTTTGATTAGGGTTAGAAACTTTTCTTTAAAAAGCAAATCTTGCATTGTTTGCCCCCTTGTTCCTACATTTAGCTGGAAATGTAAGACAACTGCTAAAATACTTCCCAGGAAGCAACTGGATGATAAACACAAATAATCTCTAGTGAATAGTACTGAGAGCATTATAGATGCTTCCAGAAGTGTTTCTTGGCATTAATGGCAGGGAAAGCATAAAAGAAATTCACATTAAAAAAAATCAAGGTTGTCTTCCAGAGAAAAGCTAAAAGGATATGCTTGTAAGTGGGGGAATGGCACTTCTTGATCTTTGGTACAGAGGAACAAAAAGTCAGACAAGGGTCAAATGGAGCACAGAAGCAATACAAGAAGCATTCCATTGACATATCTAGGAAATAGACACTGAAAGCCTAGTAAGTGGTAGGCCTTGAGCTGAGCACCAAAGACAGAAAAAGACGAGTAAAAAGTGTCCTGTGCCTTGTACAAGCTCACAGTACACTGGTTACATTCTTAGAACAATGATGCCTTCAGGTGGAATGCTTTCACAACAAAGAAAACTGATGCCTAGTGTCACCAAGAAGAACTTTTTGGACAAGACAATACTCTTGCCCAAACAGAAAGACTGAGAAAGACTGAGAGAGAAATGACAGAGCAATGCCAGTTACAATGGCAAAGGGTATGAAAGGATGCACCCAGAGAACCACAGTGTGGACAGAGGCTTGCAAGTGTGTGAGTACATTTGTGTGTATATGTATGTGTGTTTGTGAACACATACATACACATGAATATTAGAAAGGGGTGTACTATTATGGTAAGAAACAAGACAATAGATACCAGGGTTCTATATGCCATGCCAAGGAATGCAAGAATTATCCTGAATAAACAACCCTTTATTGTATTTTATTATTACTGTGCACTAGTGTTCAGATTAGGAGGGTTCAGTATGGTATGTGTGTGCATGCATATAACATGTAAATGTTTTATCCCTCATTATCCCCCTTTGCCTCCCAGCTGCAATCCCTCCTACTGTCATACTCTTCACTAATTGGTCCTTTCTGTTTTGATGTCACTAAAGAACTAGAAAATAGCAGCTGTATGACAATATACTAAGAGTCATGGGGATGACATACTCCTTTTAAAGGTCCACTAACCAATTCTGTATTTTATCATTCACTCACACAGGGGTCCAGAGAAGATTCAGCCAGTTCTTCACTTTATGTTCAACCAAGGCAGTCCACTAATCCACTTAGACCACAGGTGCCAGAATGGTGAAAACTGAGGCATATCCCACATACTCTATCTTATCACCCTACCTTATTCTATCCCATCATCCTACCTTATGCCCATATTCATTCACAAGCCCAACTCATTAATTTCAGGCTCAGGACCTGATATGAATTCCCTCTCCATTACCAATGCCTTTACTTTTCTTCCCACCTTTTATACCTCTCCTCTCACTCATATTTATTTAATGACTTTGGCCCCACCTCTGCCTCAGATCTGGCTTGCAAAATCAATGCACAATGTTTCGGCTGAGCATCTCTTCTCAGTCCAATAGTTTGGCAAGACTTGCAAAGACAGCCAGCAAGAGCATGTTCAGTATTAGTGGGTGTGGCCATAGGGGCAGCAGTGTATTAAGCAGTATAACATGTCACTGATGTGCTAGAATGTTCTACGTTGAAGTGGTTCTTTGGGGCTGATTAATCTAATAAGGCTTGGATGACAATCTTTAAGATCAGGAATGTAAGTATGACAATCAATAGGGTGGAGACAGGTCTTGGAAAATCATCTGATTTGTAAAACAATTTCAGGATTCAGGTATTTGATCCAAGTTTTGGGGTATAGTTATGCTTGAAATATAGTGAGGGTTGGGAGATATGAGACTACAAAAAGCAAGAAGCTCTTACACTTCCAGGTTCTCTGACTACAAGCACCACTATTTTTCTTTACTGAACAATGTCCATGGCCCTTCACCTATGAAATATCTTATTATTTTGCCAGCCCCTCTACATGATTGGTGCATTTAGATTGATGTGAAACAAAGTGAAAAAAAATTGAACCCAGTTTGTATGTTTGTAAATGAGGGATGCATTACTGATAGTTGAGTAAAGTGGCTTCTGTATTTCAATAGGAGTAAAATAACCCTCATCCAAAATTCTTGGGAGTAAAGATATTTTATTCATTTTCATTTGTTAGAAAGGGTCTCTCTATGCAGTTTTAGACAGCCTAGTGTTCACTTTTGTAGTCCCTAGGCCAGTCTCAAACTCACAATCACCTTCGTGTCTCAACCTGCCAAGTACTGGGAATACAGGTATGAACCAGCAAGGCCAGTTTTTAACGGTATTTCAGATGTTGGAATTCTTGGGATATTGGAATATTTGCCTATACATAATGAATTATATTAGAGAAGGGGCCCAAGTATGTCTGCATGCAAAATTGATTGTTTCCTATACCTATTCCACATAGAGAATGAAGATGATTTTAAAAACTATTTTTAATTTGTCACTTGAATGCCTTCATTGACACATTTGAAGTGTGTTCACATCAGATTGTCATTTTGGGCATAGCATCATTGAATTTGGAGGGTCTTTCTTTTCAATTCTGTCTCCCTCTCCATTTATATATTTGGTACAGTCTCAATATGCATCTTGGACTCACAGTGATCTTCCTGTATCAGCCTCCCCAGCACTGGGATTACAGGCAAACACCCCCATGCCTGGACTCAGTCACCTGTGTTGCAGCATGTGGACTAGGGATTGAACCTTGGTCCCTGTGCTTGCCAAGCAGGTGCTTAGCCTGCTGAGCTATCTCATCAACCTTATATTTTCAAAATATGAGGCTCTTGTCTGACAGAATACTGGAAATAACCTTTTCTCATTCAGGGGGTTGTCTTTTTACTCTATTGGTGATTTCTTGCACAAAACCTTTTTAATAATGAGCTCCCAGTTGTTAATTCTTTGTAATATTTTCCTTGCTGTCTGAGTTTTATTCATAAAGTCTCTGCCTATGCCTATGTCATTGAGATTTCTATTTTCTCTTCCAGTATATTTATGTTTTTTTTATTTTAATATGTAGTTCTCTGATCTGCATGGTCTTTAGTTTAGTTCATGGTAGTAGGATGGAACTAGTTTTAGTCTTCACTTGTGGAAAGTCAGATATTCTAGCACCATTTATGAAAGAGGCTATCTTTGTTCCAGTGATCATATTTGGTTCTTTTGTCAAAGATAAGGTGGATGTGTATGTTTGGGGTAGCTTCTGCATCTTCTAATCTATTCCAGTAATCCTCAGGCCTCTTTTAATATCAATACATGCTGATTTTATCACAGTAACTTTGCACTATAATTTTCAATCTGGGATTGTAATGCTTCCTGACTTGCCCTTCTTTTCCAGAGTTACATTTGCTTTGCTGTCTCCTCTGGTTCTAAATGAACTTTAGAAATGTTTTATCTAAATTTGTGAAGTATGCCAACCATATTTTCATTTGAATTGCATTAATTCTTTGTAAATGTATTGGTACTATGGTATTATCACTATGCTGGTGGTTCCTATCCAAGACCAAGGGATATCTTTCCATTTTCTGACATCCTCCTCAATCTCTTTTTTAAAATGAAAATCTGTAGGATACTATAATTTCACTGTAGAGAGCTTTCATAAATTTTGTTAGACTGATTCTTAAGTATTTCACCTTTTTATATGCTATTGTGAAAAGTGTGTCTTCCCTATTTTCTTTCTTGAGTTTGTTGCAATCCATGAAAAATAGTTCATCATTAGTCATTTGAGGGATGCAAATTAAAATAATACTGACACCCATCTGACCCAAGAAGAAAGAATGGCTGTCATAAAAAAAAACAAAAAAAAAACAAAAAAAACAAAAAACCCATAAGACCAAAGAGATAGCTCAGTGGAATAAATGCTGGCCTGGGAAGTGCAGAGTCCCGAGTTCAATCCCCGGTACCAGAAAATAAATAAATAAATATAAATAAATAAATAAATAAATAAATGCTTTTGGGTTGTGAAGAAAAAACAATCCTTCTCCACTCTTGGCAACAATGTAAATTGGTGTAAGCATTGTGGAAAGTAGTGTAGAAATTCCTTAACAAACTAGGATGAGAGGTCCCATTTGACCCAGCTATTTATTCCACTTCTGGGTGTCTTCCCAGAAGAATTGAAAAGATCATTCCATAGCAAGATATATACAATCATGTTTACAGCAGCACAATCTATAATACCTAATCTTGGAAGCAACACAAATCCCCATCAGTTGAGGAAAGTATTTGTTTTTAAATATGGGAGCTTTCTTTTTCTATAATGAAGTACTTATTGGCCCTAAAAAAAAGATAAACTACAGATTTTTCTAGATAAGTGGATGTAACTCCAGACCATACTCATGAGTGAAAAAAGTCAGACTCATATGTGTGAACATCATATTGTCTCACTAGTGTGAAAAAAACTGAACATGTTAATAAGATTTCAAAAATATAAGAGATATATTGGAAATAGTTAAGAAACACTCAGAAGAAGACAAGAAGAGTGGAGAGATACTCAGTGGTCTAAAGCACCTGCTTAGACAGGTGTAGGGGACTAGC
>PVJA010014218.1:13107-39964 GCA_004027025.1 Myocastor coypus
AAGAAAGAAAGAAAGAAAGAAAGAAAGAAAGAAAGAAAGAAAGAAAGAAAGAAATCAAAAGAAAAGACATAGTAGGAGGACAACCCACTCAGGCAACTCTTCTCTCCCTCTCCTGCACAGAAGCTTTCTTCCCCCAATAAGTCTATTCTGCTCATAACCTAGTTTCTCTTAGATTATTGAAAAGAAAGGTTTGTGCTAAGGTAGTTAATAGTATGGAAAATTTGCATTCCTCTCTGACCCTGAAATTTTCCTTCTAGAAAATGAGATGAGTTGATTTCGATCTTCCTGATGATTGGTGATTCTGAACATTTTTCCACATACCCGCTGGCCATTTTCTCTATCTTGTTTGAATAAATGTCTACTCAAGTATTTAGATCATTTTTGAATTGGAATATTTTGATCTTTTGTTGTTAAGTTGTAGGACATACTTATGTAATTGGTTTATGAACCCGTTATCAGATAAGAGTTCACACATATTTTTCTCCAATTCTATGTATAGCCTTTTATTCTCTTTACTGATTTCTTTGTTGCTTTGTTGCACTGATTGCTTTTCCGTTTAATATTTTACCCCTTATTCGCTTTTGTTCCTGTTCCTACACTTTTGGTGATGCATCTGAGAAATCATTTCCCAGAACAAGGTCAAGAGCTTTTGTTTTCCCTAGTTTTCTTCTACAATTTTCACAATTTGAATATCAGAGTTAACTGTTCAATTAATTTTGAGTTGATTTTGTGCACTGTGTTAAATAACGGTCCAAGTTTTTTTTATTCTGCATATGTACATCTAGTGTTGTCAACCATCATTTTTTGGAGACACTATTGTTTCCCTATTGTGTATCCTCAGTACACTTATCAAGGAGCATTGGTCATATATTACTATTTAATCCTCTTCTAAACACTCAGAATCCTCTCACTTTAAATATACTTATCCTATCATTCTTGGCAATATATTTTTAGTGTTTTTAAACACTTAAATCTTCAATGTTTCATTCATTACTCTTTGTATACATGCATTTAGTTCTCAAGAAATTAAAATCAAATCCATAATGAAATATGGCTGTTATCAAAAAGACAAAATATAAAACATGCTGGTGAGACGTGAAAAAATGTGAATCCCCACACAACCTTAGTGAGAAGATAAAATATACAGTTGCTATGGAAAGCAATATGGAAGTTCCTCAAAATTACAAATGAAACCACTACATATCACTTCTGGGGATTTACTCAAAGGGAGTTAAAAAGCATCTTGAAGAGATAGTTTCACTCTCACATTCATTAGAACCAAGATAAGGTATCAGCACAAATTTCAATCAGTAGATGGAAAGATAAAAAAAAAAACACTGGTGTGTTTATTTAGTAGGATATTATTCAGTATTTGTTTTATGCATTTGGTATGGGGTTTCACTGTGCAGCTCAGACTCATAGTGATCCTCCTGTTTTCAGCCTCCCCAGCACTGAAGTTACAGGCATGTGCCACTACACCTGGTCTCTGTGAAAGTCTGAATGTGCCAGGAGGTGGGCCTAGTGTGGCATGAGGTGCCAGGTAATGAAATCCAAACCCTACACTTGCCTAAGCAGGCACCAAGTCTGCTGAGTTACCTCACTGGTCCTTATTATTTAGTTTTTAAAAAGATAAAAAAATATTATTTATGGTACAAATTGATAAACCTTATAACATTGTGCTCAATGAAATAAACCAATCACCAAAGGACATGTGCTCCATGATATCTGGATGCATGTGTACACACACACACACACACACACACACACACACAATTGTTAGTGATGCAGAAGAAAAAGCTAGAATAGTGACTGTCAAGAGCTGGGGGTATGGTGAAAAAATAAATCACTATTCAATTATGAAATTTTAGTTCTGGAAGAGTACAACACTATACCCACAGTTATCAATATATCACTCAAGGAAAAGTTTGTTAAGAAGGTGGATCTCAAGTTAATCATTCTTTTTTTCAATTAAACTGTTTTTAATTATATAAGTATCATATAACAAAAATTTAAACAGTACAGACTAACAAAAAGTTATAATATCCATCAGAACCCTATGTAAGAATTATCTCAGATACTAAAGCATGGGTTTACACTTATATTTCTATTATATATCTGTTACTGAAGAATATTGGAATCACACAGCTGAAATCTCTGAATTAATAGTGTCTGAAGTAAAGAAATGACTGTAGAAATGTACAGAGGCAGTCAGAGCAGAAATATTCTCTGAAGCAAACAAAAGAAACCTCTGAATTAACAGCATCTGAGGTAAAGAAATATGTGCAAATAGGTGTAGAGGAAGTCAGATTAGAGATTCTCTGAAGCAAAAGAAGAAATCTCTGAATAAACAGCATCTGAAGTAAAGAGACAACTGCAGAATGATAGAGTGGAAATCAGATTAGAAATACTTCCTGAAGTTAAAAAGAAAGAAATGATAGAAATGATAACCATGATGAAAGAATTAACAACTCTTTCTGAATAAGACACTGGTTAAAAAAATGGAGATTAGAAAAACTTTGGACTCCTTGAATATGGGAAAGCAATGGACCACATGAAGCAGACTCAAAGAGATATACAGTAACTTAAAACTTCAGTGACAAGCTGGCAAAGCCATCTGAATTAAAGTGAAGATAGTTTCAGATCTTGAAGACATTGTCACCGCTAGTGAAAAGGTAAGAAAGGATCTCTTAAAAACAACTAGGATGCAGGAAAAAATTATTCAACATCTGCAAGACAGTATAATGATGAACATCATGAGACTAATGGACATCAATGACAAAGGAGTTAATACAAATGACATAAAAAGAATATGGGCAGAAGTAATAGCAGAAAACTTCCCAAATATGGGGAAAGAATTTTGCAGTCAAGTGAATGAAGCATATAGAACTCCAAATAATAACAACCCAATTAAAAACACACGCAGACATATAATAGTCAAGATCCCAGAAACCCAGCATAACAATAACACACTAAAAATCGCTAGAGAAAAGAAACAGATCACATTTAAAGGAAAACCTATCAGAATAATGGCAGATTTCTTTTAGCATTCTTAATGTAATGTATGTGACAAGTTGTGAAGACCACTGGTTTCTTTTGTGTGTTGCTTTTGTTTTCTAACCAGAAGCAAACTAAAGCTGTACTGAGGTCCTAAATTCAGTATGTGAACTTTAACCATTATTTTGATGTTTGTTGAGGAGCAATTAAGCAACACAGTCATCGGTCCTCATTAAAATGAAAGAGCAATTGGCGATGTTCCCCAGCCACAAAAAAAAAAAAAAAAAAAAAAAAATCACTTATAAAACTAATAGAATAAATGCAGTTTGGGGAAACATTGGCAGCATCACACCACTGTACTAATGCTCATTAGTCAGGAAGTTTGACCCAGACAAATGAAGTGCTGTGCCCCTACTTCTAGCACTTTTGGTTCATGATACTCTTGTAAAGGAAGAATGGAAATGATCAGTGTCCTCTGCTAGACTGATGTAGAAGAGAAAGGTCAGGCTGTGTCTAGATCAGAGCAACCATGGATTAACAGCCTAGAATTCTTGTTTGTTTTGGTGTGTATAACCAATCAAGCTAATCCAGTTCAGAGAATCATGGGGTTTTAGGAAAATGCAGAGTGAGGAAAGGACAGTGAACAGCAGCAAGAGGGGGATGGGAGACAAGGCCTGTTGACTATTCTTCAACTGCTTTCCACCAGGCTTCTGCCTGTTGAATGTTTCTGGTAAACAGAATAGAGGTTCCTGCCACATCTTTCCCGTCCTTCTTCTATATCACAGAGATTAAAAATAAAAGTTAACCTTAGCCCAAATTGTCTAACAACTCTTCATGCCTAAAATTCAGAAGCTGGGAGGTGTAGCCAAACAGGCTAAACAAATCTTATGAGTGTTTTCAAGGTCTGCCCAACTTTTCTCTGAACAAGTGAACATGGTAAAAAAGATATGTGGAGCTACTGTACCCCATATTGCTTTCATTTCAGCTATAAGCTCAGCAAAGAAAAATAAACAGGCCAGGCTCTAGATAAAGGCAATCTAAAAGGACCTTGGATAGCTAAGATAACTGTACTACTAATTTCTTATACTTCATTGAAAGGAACAGTTAGTGCTTACATTCTTTGATCAATCTGAGCAACTACTTTAAAAGTAACAATATAGAATATGATAATCATTATTAATCTCTCACTATCCTATTTTGAAATTCTGTTTTCTTACTCTCTCAAAAATTAAAAAAAAAATCTTGCGGTGAAAATGACTTTGGCTATGGCAAAACCCCAGGAAGATGGTTATTACTGAATGCATCCTCAACTTGACAAATGCTAACCTTAACGACATGGGTTAATTCCTGACCAACTGAATCAATAAACTAAAATCTCAGGATACACAGAGACAGCAATTGAGACTGGGTGTGGTGGCACATGTCTGTAATCCTAGCACTTTGGGAACCTGAAAACAGGAGAATCACTGTAAATTCTATCTACATAGCGAAATCCTATATCCCCTGCCCTAAATACATAAAAAAGGAGATAATCTTACGAAACATGGGGCTTCGGGTCATAAAACTAAATATTTAGTTTTCTTTCTATAAGAAGCTGTTAGTGACTAAAAAGATTGCTGGGGCTATGAAATTTACCTAAATACTGTATAGCTTGACTACTGGAAAACAGGTTAGCTGTCTACTAGTTGAATTTGCCTGTTTATAAGAAAATGTAGCATATGAGGGCTTTAATTAAATCAACTCAATTTCATCCTTCCAATCATCAGGTAACTAATACTGATTGTTACACCCACTTGATAGAGAACACTGAGGGTCAAGGAGGGCAAGGAAATCAAATAAGGTCACATTGTTCATATGTGACAGATAAGATTCAAAGCCAAACAGAGCAGTTCTGCACTCATACCTTTAAACACTAAGAATCTCCACCTCTTTTTCTGGAAATTTATCAGTTTTCAACTTGTTTCCTTTACTTCTGCTCTATAGAAACAAAGTCGTCTACCTTTATCGCTAATCGTGATAATTACAAGCAAAGGAGTATTTGAGCTCATCAAGCACAACATCTCTCATTTTACTCATGATCGATGTTTAGGCTGGGTTCAAGATTACATAATGGATGAATGGAATAACTGGAAATTGAAATTATATGCCATGAGTCCACTAGGTCTCCAGCATATACCACATATTTGAAGCTGTACATATCCTCTAAGGAATTAACATACACAATTAATCATTTCACTATCAGAAATATGTGTTACCCCACATGAGATGAGAAAAAGGTACACTTCCTCACTTTATCACATAATGGAAACTTCTCTAATGTGAAGGCTACTACACTAATTATATTGGGTCTAGAGTAAATTTCTACAAAGGAAAAATGTTCTTATCTAATAACTTTTAAAAATGAGAATGTGACACATTATATTTCCTTGTCACATGATATTGCAAGAATTATATGAAAGTAAATAGCTTAAGGGCCAGCCAGATAACTCAGCAGACTAATGCACCTGATTAGGCAGTTGCAGGGACCAGGATTCCATCTCTGGCATGCCATATCGGCCCTGGCCCCAGAGCATGTTGAGACAGTGACTGAGACTGCGCATGGTGAGGCCTGCCTATAATCCCCGCTTTGGGAGGCTGAAAGCAGGAGGATCACTATCATTCTGATATATGTCATGAGGCCCTATAGACTCTGGAAACCATGTAGACCTTGTACTAAATAGAAAAGAAGAAATAACCCAATATCTTGCCAGCCCTTCAAGCAACATATTTAATATTGCTAAAATGTTGCCTATGAAACAAATATTTCAAATTAGCAAAACTTCAAAGCACTTTGTGAGAAGTCAGAGGGGTCTTTCGATGTTCAGAGGTATGTACTGAATTAAATGGTCCAGGTATTCAATATTTGAGATAATTTGACTCCAACCCATCAAGGAGCTGGAAAACACAGGCAAGAGATACAGCATCACAATTGATATTTCTGTGAGGTATAGCACAAGTACTATGAAAAGCAACACTGTTCAGAAAAGCGTGGGCCTAAACATTCTTTGGTCTTATCCAGTTCTAATGATTCAAACGACTCAGATCTCTGGGTCACTATTTGCTCTGCCCCATCTTCCCCCTTTGCGAGAGGCAATCCTGACTGATAAACTGATTGGTTGCTGAAATCCCTAGGACATTAATGAAGAACACTGGTGAGCAAGTCTAGCTGGCTAAAGGGGCCTTATCTTGGGGACTAAAACTCTTCTCTGGCCCCTTCTGCACATCTTTCCCTGCACTCTGCTACCTGGCTACCATAAGAACTCTTCCATGGAGACAGCTGAGCATGGACTGAAACCCCTGATACTGTGAGCCTAAAGAAACCATTTCTTCCCTACATTGTATGCAACAGGTATTTTCCCCAGCAACATAAATATGACTAATATATATTTCCTGTTATGTAAGCACTCTAGCACTAGAACAACATCCCTAGTCCTTCACCTCATTTAGAAGGCTTTCTCCTGTATTCTGCTCTTAATCAACTCACAACCTCCAGCCTTATTATGAACATAGTCCTTGTATTACTGCAACTAGCATCAGGAGCAAAATGAAAGACATAAGCTGTGCAAGAATTTCCAGATGTGTAGGTTCATAGAAAGAATTTAGGACTTAAAGTCATTTAACTAATTTTTTTCTTAATTTACTTTTATTTTATTTTGAAGAGTTAAAAACAGAATCAAAAAATGAACAGAAAAAGGCAAAACCAGGGTAACTAACATACAATAATACATGTGATACATTTTCAAAACATGAATATCTAATTAACAATGGTTGAAAAAAAAATGGTTGCTGTACTACCTGTTTTTATCATCAAAACTCTTGCTCAAATTAACAGATACAGTTCTGCAAGATTAGGGAAATAATTAAATATTGGTATTGCTTTGAAGAACTTTTAATTTGTCCTTGTCTTTCTTTTTGTTTTAGTTTATCTTGAAGAGAGTTTAAAAATTCATAATTAGAAAAGATACACATTTAGAAGGCCAAGATGAGAGATATTCAACTATGGGTTTTGTATTACACATTTCTGTTCTCAGTGTAGTTACTCAGGTAACAGATATTAGCATACAGAGCTAGTCAAGTTAAAAACTCTGCATATTAAATGCTATATTCAAAAAACTGGTCGAAATTATGAGTACAGTCATCTCAGCCATTCTGTATATACACTTGCATGTTTTTCCCTCCTTTTTTCCTAGATTTTCTACTTTGTCTCATCTTCATTGTTTAATCCTTGAGTTCAATTTTTTTCTGTTTTCTTATATCTATTACACCTTTCAAGCTTTATTTATTCATTCAGGTTCTTACACCAGGGAGACAATATGATACTTGCTAAGTTTTGAAAGTCAAATTAATTAATTGATTAATAATTTGTAATTTCAAATTTGATAATGTTTAGCTAAAGCAAAGATTTAGCAGATGTTCAGTTACTTGACTAGTCTTAGTATTTGACTGAAGTGCTTCCTATTGACTTTGAGAATGGATAAAGTGCAAACCCAAATGATTTGATTAAAAAGTATGACAGCAGGGGCTGGAGAGATAGCTCAGTGGCACAAGGGTCTGCCTGGCAAGTGCGAGGTCGTGAGCTCAAATCCTGGTTCCCCACCCCCCCCAAAAAAAGGTATGACAGCAAATTAGTTCACAGTAGTAGTTGGAAACATCAAGAAAAAATAACAAATTCTTGGAATCATATTCACATTTGTTCAGTGGTCATATTATACTTAGCATTTGTTTTGTAAAGAGCTACTTTTAGCTTCTAAATATAAAATACATGATAAACACCATAGTGATAAACTAAATAACTATACAGATACTTTTCACTTATTGGTTCATTCAGTGTTGAGGAGGGTATAAAAACACAATCTGTGAAATGTTATTCACAACCTATAATATTTTGGAAAACAAAATAATTTTCTCACAATAATGCAAATAACCCATTGTTTTAGTACTCCACATGAAACAATAGTCTCTTTTTCTAAAGCACAATCAGCACAATGTCTGGTTTTCCTTTGCTCCCTGGTAACCAACAGCAAGCAGAATCATCTAAGTCACAATGTTTTCCTTCATATTTTGTTTGGTAAGCTTTTCAACTTACACAACTCAAATCTAGGTATTATAAATGTAACCCTTTTCATTTCTACCTTTACACTCTCTCATGCTGTGAATATCATCTGTGAATATTATTATGCCTCTGACTATCCACATGCCAACAACTCTTATGTGGCCTTATTTTACACAGTAGACTAACTTGACAATTAAGTGAAGTAGATCAAGTTTCTAATTATTACAGGCGAAAAGGAAGTGCTATGTATATGCTGAATGGAAGATAAAGTAAGTGGATGAACCTACTACTGTAGAAAGCTGAACTATTATTGTAGGCTTCTCACTTGGGATTACACAATATGGAAAAAATGTTGGAAAGTATGTAGATTAAAACTCTACCAAAATGTGTTCCTATCTTTTTAAAACAATCTAGGCTTTGAATGAAAATATTATCCTTCATAATAAATCTCCTCTGCAATTAACATACATGTGTATGCCTCAAGGAGTATGGAAACTTGACTATACAAGACATGATAAAAATATAGTGTCTTTAAATGAGAAGATGAGCTACAGCAAAGGACACATTGCTACAAAGCCCCTTTAAATACTGTCTTTGGCTTTGAACACACTTGTCCTATTGTGTTTGCTGCTTTCTAAAGCAGTTCTGGAAGTCTTATTTCATGTCTTTACAAGACTTGATAGAAATGTAATGAATGTAATGGCCGAATGCCCATCCAAATGAAAAGGCAGACTCCTAAACACCTTATTGTCTCCTCACTCGCCTCATTTACTAGATCTGGCACTGTGTGACTTCTGGCTCTGTCTTGAAGTCACAATGACAGTGACAGATAAATGCTTTGGATTCACTGAGGAAACTGAGGGAGCTGTAACAGCACAACTGAAGACATACACATAGCAAGCTAGGTTAACATCCCGTTGATGGTTAAGGTGAATAAAAGTTAATTAAGTTAAAGTTTTAGAAGATGAAAACTACAGTTTGTACATTCTTCCTTTTAACACATATCCTTTGCTGTCTGCTACCATATGTAGGCAAATAAAATCTATGTTTGGTTGCTACAGAATTTGGAAAATAAGATTTTTTTCTTTATGTGGATGTTGTGTTTTTAATATCTTCAACAAGGAACAAGGTTACAGGAAATTACCTGCATTTAACTACCAGGAAGTACCTCCTTATCAGCTATATCAAAATGAAACTTGCTTTCTCTAGAAACAAGTTGGCCAAAACAGCTGCACTGCAGTCTGTCACAATTGTGTGGATAGCTCATAATGAGAACCTTCAGTATTTGATATTGCAGAGTATTTCCTTTAAATGAAATTCACACATAGTAGATATTCAATAAACAGTAACTATTGTTGTTCATTTTTCATATTGAGAAATTCCTGAGCTAAAGAAACTTCCTGGAATTATCACAAATAGCTGGGGTAGGCAGATCCCATCTGAAAATAACATTTATAATTAGAGGTCTGGCAGAGATAGAGCTACAAGGGAAATCATAATAGTTATGGGAAATAGCACAGACATCTAAGCATAATAAGAGACTGATTAAATTTGAGAGTCCAACAACACAATGAATACTATGCAGACATAAAATAACAATGTAAAAGGATAATGACATGGGAAAATATTCATGATTTACTGCTAAGTGGAAAAAAGCAGGATATTCGTCTCACAAGGACTAAAAAAACCTGTCCAGATACATAGCAATTGGAAAGAAGAACCAGGAAAAGAACCACCATCATCCTAGCCTAAAACCTGCCTTTGTTGCATTTTAACCCCCATATAAGGTTAGAGGCCCCAAATAAGCCAAAACACCTATCAAACTTGAATCATTAAATCTTTTTATAGATTTCAGAGTAGAGATTTTAAGTGTTTACAAAAATGAAGGATATTGAGTGAAACTGGCCATGTTAAAAAAATTTGCCTTGATAGTGTACTTTAGGCCTGTAGGCACCGTAGTATGAGGGTTTTCAGATTTCCTCTTTTTCTAGAAAGATACTGCATGGTACATGTATAGTGAGTCCTTTTGATTTGTACATTTTGGCTTTGTGTAGGACACTTAGCAAACAGGAGCCCAAATTCTGGGCAACAAAGAACTCTATTTGGAATAGTCAACCTCAACAATCTCTTGTAAGTTTTTCTGGAGAGGTTAAAAAGCAAGCACTTGTTAGTAAAGACACAGAAACACAGATTTTACATTAAACATACTTAGTTCAAAATCCTCTGGTAGTCTAGAAACTATCTCTGCCTGAATCAAAGAAGCTACACCATCAAGATAGGCACACCCTCCAATGATTGAGCCTTTGTGAGAACACAGCATCCATTCCTTACAAGTGGCTAGCACCAAGGAATGATTCCTGCTACGAAGGCATAGGCTGACCTCCAGGCATCAGCCCATGATCTAGGTGTCTGTGCAATGTAAAAACCCCCAAGCCGCCTTTAAAACAGAGCCTAGAAGCCCAGTGCAGGCCCATGGCATATTGGAAAGGAATGGACAAAAAGAACAATGTATTTGTTCCAGAACATACTAATCTATACACACATAACATGATATAAATGAAAGAGCTACATAAGGGTGCTGGAGAAATATTAATGATTGTAACAGAAATAAAGTACATACATCTCATCTACTTTGACACTTTGAGGACAAGTTTATCTAATGGAATCAAACTGTGAAATGTCATGGTCTACAGAAGAAGTGGACTATTTTTTTCAGGCATGCACTGTGTGGATCTGGTATACATACTTTGCAATGACTCAGAGCAATCTGGTCAATATTCTTCTAAAATTGGTTGACTGTATGACCCTTGGTGTACCCCGGAAAACCTATGGGCCTCCCTTTATACTCTACATCAAGCAAAAGTGTTATTAACCATTGCCAAAGGTCTTGCTGGCTTTGACCTTGATATATCTTTAACTGTTTTCACTTTCAGTGAGATCATATTCCTTGCAGAGTAAGAGGAAAACAGAGATGGCAACATCAGTAACTATGAAATGGCTGATGTTTTGAAGCCTCTCAAGCAAAACAGTATATTTTTAACTAAAATAATAAAAGGAGGAAAGATGTGGTATTTTAAGTACCTGTAATTGTCAGATTGGTAATCTTATGAAATAAAACTTATATTATCAGTGACCTTTAGGAACACTGTACAGCAGCCTTATTCCAAATGTTACCAGCAAAAAAAAAAAAAAAGAATAGTGTGTTTCAACTACTGTGTAACCTCTATGTCATGTAGTTGGAAAAACTCCTTTCGGTGTTAGTTTTCATTTCGAGCAGCAATGAGCGCACCTATTTCTTCACAGACTTTCCAAAACAATATATTGTCATCATTTACAAATTTTATCAGTTAAAGGGCCAATTAGATAACTCAGCAGACTAAAATGCCTGCTTAGGCACTCATAGCTACTAGGGTTTCATCCCCAGCATGTTGTGCCAGGCGCCACCCCTGGAGCATACTGAGACTGAGAGTGGCGCCATGTGCACCTATAATCCCAGTGTTTGGGAGGCTGAAAACATGGGGATCTTTACAAGTCCAATCTGTATAGTGACACCCTGAACACTCTATAGTAAATATATAATAAAAGAAGAAAGGAAGAAAGGAAGGAACGAAGAAAGAAATTTTTAAAATGTCAACACTTAAGTTGCATTTGATATTGGTCTAATTTATATTTCTCTAATTATGATTAAATTTATCTTTTTTTATTTCTTTATTTAGTGGAACTGAGTATTGAACTCAGGCCCTTGTACTTGCCAGGAAAGTGCTTATTCTACTGAACTATCTCCCCCCTGCCCCTTGTAGTTACTTACTATGTTTTTAACATGTACATTAAGCATAAAATATGAATATTAGTCTTTTGTGACATACTACAAATATCTCCTAACACTTTTTAGTTGCTTTTAATTTTTGTTTACAGTATTTAATAGTGCAAGTGTTTTCAGTTTCACGTACTAAAATACATCAGTTTTATATGCACTTATTTTTGAACCACAAATTGTAATACTGGGTGGAATTCAAATTCCAACGTACAACAAAATTTTAAAGAAATTAATAAATATTTTCTTTTTGCATTTCTGTGGTTTTATTGTTTATATTTCCTTAGCGGAATGCAATCACGAATTCATACAGAACCACAAAAAGCTGTTTTAATAAGATTTCCACAACTAAAACAAAATATCTGAGGTAGTTAATTTACCAAAAAAATGTTTATTTTAGCTCAAAGTTTTTCAGGATTGAAGACAAGACTGAGGAACTTAGTGCTTTATGTAGTTGATGAGACAGCACATCACTGCAGAAGTACAAGGTAGAGTAAAGTGCTCTTAATCATAAACCAGTAAAGAGGAAGATGGCAGGGCCCTACAGTCAAGGATGCTCCCTGGTAACCAAAGATCTCTCCAGAGCCATACTTCCTAATGATTCCACTGTTTTCCAAAGGCACCACCCTGAAGACAAAGCCTTTAATTCTTTTAGGGGATTTAGGGAAATATTTATGAAAATCACAGAAGACTATGAAGGGCCAAAGAAACACTGAACAAAAATAACAAAGCTGAAGTGTCATATAATATTTGACTTTAAAGCATTGCAAGCTACAGTAAACAAAATAGCATGGTACTGTCTTAAAACCACCACATAGCTGTAGAATGAAGAGCTCAGTGGGTTATTCCTTTATACATTGAAGTATGAAATGGAACCTTAATAAAACCATGGAAGTAATGGAAATTGGAAAAAGGCAATCTCCCTTACCATAACATTGTGATTAATAAATATAAAATAAGTGATATAGAAATCATTACATACTATAAAATAATGGTTATAGTGAAAAATCAATACTTAATAAAATTAGTAAGCAAACTTACAATGACCTGTATTTATATAATATCAACATATTTCACTGTGAAATACCAAGTAATATGAAGAACTAACACCCTTTAATGGAATGGATAAATGATATTACATTTCCCAAGTGATCGAGATTAACATCACCACCAGTAAGCAGACATAACAGCAATTCTATGTTGTTCTTTAAAAAATAATAATTACAATATAACCATAAAGAAACTTCTTAAAACTTCCTGTTGAAGGCTTTGAAAACTACTTAATAGTTGAGGCTTGGAGATCCAAACGTCATGAGAAATAAGAAAAGATTAAGAACTGTGATAGATCAGAAGAAACAACTAAATACTAGATGAGATCATCAACAGAGGAAGAGATAGTTGCAGAATAACTCTTAAAATCTCAAACTCTACTCACATAATTATAGCATGATAATTCAAGAAGCAAAAATTAAGGAAGGCTTAAAAGTAGACAGGAAATATATACTAATTTTGCCATATTCAGTCGTCCTAAAACTATTTCAATATAAAAAGTCACACAAAGTTCCTTCTTAATCTAATCATTTTTATCCAAAGGGAACAATTTAGCAACAGAAAAGCATTCATCACCTATGTTTAATAAGAACATGACACTAAAACTGTAGAAGTTAGCCTAAAGTTAAGCGGCCACTGATCATCAGAGTGGGATGCTATCCATTCCAGAAAAACTTGCATTATATCCTGTTGGCAGGATAATTACTGACCAAAGAATACAGACATGGGGACCAAATAAACCACATTATCCAATGCCTTACCTTCTACTTCTGTCAAATTCAGATAATATTCACCCTGCTATAAAATATAATAAAGATTAAATGACAAATTGTATTGTCAATGATAAAGTGAGCAAGGTGTAAAAGTTCCTTTCTCCGTTACTCAACATAAGCTAAAACATCATAATTACTATCTTCAATATTTTTAACATCATGACTATGGACCCAACTTTTCCTCTTAAGGTTACATTTGTTTTTATTACAACTGACACAAACTTTTCTCTTGAGTCTAAGTATTTAAAATTATTGATACCATTTCAACTGACTAAAGGTACCATGATCTGCCTTTTCCACTATACTAGAGACTACTAAATTTCTGAAGAAGGAAACAATCCCTCCAAATTTGTTGTTGCTGTTTGTTTTAGTCTGCTTAAGACGCTGTAACAAAATACTATAAGCCAAGTATTCAGGAGGCTGAGGCAGGAGGATTGTTGCAATTTAGAGACCAAACTGAGCTTGAAAGTGAGCTAAAGGCCAGCCTGAATTGTATAGCAAGACACTGTCTCAGAAAGATCCCCCCCCCAAAAAATAATGAAAGTATACATGTGAGGGATTGAACACACTTACTTTTTATAGCACAGAGTTAAGGATCTGATGACAGCATGTGTGCTTGGTTTTGCATAACCGTTTTCTTGGTGAGTTCTCAAATGGTAGGAAAGGGACACTGATTTTCCTCTTCTTCTTAGGACACTACCTGCATTATCATTATCACATCTAACTCTAATCACTGCCAAAAGACCTTGCCCACAAATACTATAATCTTAGAGGTTAAGGCTTCAACATAAAAATATTGGGGAACACAATAAATCCATAGCAGTATTGTTGTTATCTTTTAAAATTTCAAATGTCATTTTACTTGGCAATTTTGACCTCAAATTAAGGGATTAGAAACACTTTAAATACATAATTTCTTCTCTACAAAATTTGATTTATTATTTCGTGCAACTTTTAATATTTTCCTATACATACAACACATATTATGAGTTATATGGATGCATAGCATATTTTCTCACTTAGAATTTATATCTATATCCTTATAGGAGAGAAAGGAAATCAGAGAATGTACTAATTAATTCTCTATTATTCAATATTTTATAGTTTGCTTCAACCAGCATTATTCTTATAAACAAAGATATTATGTGCTGAAATACAAGAATGTTTATTTTTGAGAGTATTATCTTACTTTAATAAATATGCTTTTACAATATGTTTCTTAGCTATCGAATTGCATTTCACCATATGTCTCATTTGGTTAAGTAATTTCCAATTACTAGTAGTGACACTGCATCTAATGTTTTACTAAAAGAAATAGCCTACAATTTTTAAAAAAATTTCCTTAATTAAGAAAAACCTGCTCTATGTACTTGTTTCTTTCAAATATATTCGTCAAAGTGGAATTGTTGCATGAATACTTTACAAATTTTCAAAACTTTACTACAGAGTTGTCCTCATAAAAAGAATATAATTTCAGTATGAACTAAAAATTTGTAAAAAAAAAAAAATCCTTTTATCTAATCTATGCCCTGATCAACATGTGCTAGAGCTTTTGTGTACCTCTCTGGCATGTAGGTATATGTAGAAAATGTTTCACATATGTCATTTTTCTTCTTTTAGTTGAGCTCAACATCTCGTTGAACTTAAACACGGGTTCCTTGAACCTGTGAAAGTGTTTAAAATGTAATGCCTGATATTTCAGATTTTGATAGCAAGTAATATGTGAAGAGGGCAGGGAAAACAATTATCTCTATCCCAATTTTTGCAAATAAAGAAGTTGATGTTCAGAAAGTCAAAGCTATTTTCAGAAGGTCAGTGAAAGATCAGATCTTCTATACTCCTCCTCTTAGTTGTTTCTCCACCTGTAGATGCTAAGTAAACACAGAGCTAGAAAGTAATCTTAGCATTTCCATGTGCAAACAGAAATGTGACATATATAATTCAGTGATGAGCTGGCCTCTCCCTCTGTTCTTCTCTCACTATTCTAACTTTACTTTGGCAAGAGGGAAGAAAAGAGAGGCAGCTGGGCTCAGGAGGTCTCCCAAGCAGAACCAGAATATATTTTATTTGCTTTAGCATTTGGCTCCAAACAGTACTTGAGATGACAGCCTGTGAGGTGCCTCAGGGTCAATCACATGGCCTCCCTACCGATGTCCTATCTAGGTTGCGCTGACTCCCCTGTTTCCAGAGTGCTTCTAGTTTGCTCTTTAGATGGAGATCCAAGAAGAAATGGGCCACTTGAAGGACAGTTAGTGGCTTTCTCCCTCACCATCCAAATATGTTCATTTTCCAGTTTTAGTTTCAGGGCTTTAAAGGAAAGCTGTAAATTCACTAATTCCTTTCAGTCAGACACATTTATGTGTTCACCTTTCCACATACTCATGTTGTTCCCTTACATCAAATACTCAAAACAAACCTTTGTGATAGAAAATAGTATTTTTCTATTTAAATTTAAATGATTTCCTCTAAGATTCATATATAATAATCTGTATGTATTATATGTATGTACATATATGAGGAGGTATAAGTACAAGATAAGTACTTACTTGGTTGTATGAATGAAAACACTAGATATGGGTCCGTAGGAAGGGAGAAAAGAACTAGCATTCATTAAAAACCTACTATGTACCAAGCATTACAATATAGTGCTTCACTTGATATTCAAAGGAACCCTTTGAATAGTGGGATAAGTTGGTGCTCTTCTGGTCTCTTAGACCTACTGGCCCTATTAACACCCTAGGTTCCCTCATTATATAAAATATCACCAATAAATATGGATAACTTTGGGCAGTGTTATCTCAGGATGGGTCATAGTAGGCACAAATAGATGTAACACTTAATATTTGCAAACTATTGTGTTTCATTAGCTGTTATATTCTCCAGTTGGTACTAAACAACAGAAATGTTTTAGGATCAGAAAGATCCAGGGCAGGAGGATTCATGTGGAGATGAAAAGACCAAACTTATAATAAAGCTGGGATGCAAAACGAGTATACCAAATTCTTTTGTCCTCATCCCATCAAATGTTGGGACCACTCTCTACTGAAGTAATTCTAGGATGTTACCAACGGAGATGGATAGAGCTGACCCCTCAAAAATTCAGGGCCAGTTGTAAGCCATTACTTTTCATCCTACTAGATCATGTGTAATGGTTCAGTGTAAGGCAACAGGCCAAAATAGCTTACTATAGAGATGGATAAACATGAAATAATGAGGGCCAACTCCCTTCAAGAATGGAGTGTAAGAAATGTCCAAAGCACGTCATCAGCTGTTAGGTCTTCCAGACTGTGCCTGACATGTATTGTAAACCTGCTTCTGACCTTGAGGGATTTTCCAGATGAATAAATCAAACCATTGAAAAGGTATATCCTCAGTTCTATTCAGTCAAATTCAGCATTGGAAACATCAAGATTAACAAAAGAGAATGCTTTACATTGAAAACGTGTACATTGAATACTTTAGGAAATTTATGCCTACAATATGGGTTAACTCTTCAGCTGGGGACCTCCTGCTCTCACCTTCCATGAAGCTTAAGTAGTTAATTAGTTTTCCATTGTACTTAGCTTGGAAAACTGTAGAAAATAACTCTTAAAATCTAGAAAGGATTAGAAATTTCCCTGTTGTGTTTCCCAAAAGGACGCCATGTTGCTGCATTTGCCACAGATGAGGATAATTTTTTGAGACTTAAGACCATGCTCATAAGTGAAATAAATCAGACTCACACATATAAACATGGTATTGTCTCCCAGGTGTAACTAAAAGAGTAAATAATTTTAAGAATCTAAAATAGGTAGTGTGAAATGGTAAGAAATTTTTCACAGTGAAAAGGAACTAGGATGAGGGAAAGGGGAAAGGTTTGAAGGAAAAAGGAAAAATGCAACTCAGTGATATCATTAATATCACTTAGTTCATTAAAAAAGAAGGACAAACTGTAGACTTTTGTAGGTAATTGGATGCAACTCCAGACCATACTCATACGTGAAATAAACTAGACATGCATGTAAATGTCATATGGTCTCCCTAGTGAAAAGAATAAAAGATTAAATAAGATCCAAAACGTACAATAGATACTGTGAAATGGCAAGAAATTCAATGGGAAATAGAAAGTGGGATGGAGTAAAAGAGCAAAGGTTTGTACTAATATTGTTTGGACAACTAAATGTCAATATCTTATATTCTGAATACCTAAAGATAATGATACATAATGCATTAACCATTGCCATTCTCGTATTCTCTTGTTTTGAAATTTTGTTTTATTTTACCTTACTTTATTTTTGTATATTAGGGAAAGGTCTATAGGATGTTCAGGGTCTCAGTAATAGGCCGGACTTGTAGTCATCCACCTGTTTACAACTTCCAAAGAGCTTGTCACCATACCCAGTCTCAACTGTTGTCTCAATGTGCCCCAAAGGTCAACACAGCACACTGGGTGATCGAAACACTGGTCCTGGCACCCACTTGTCAATGCTTTCATAGAAAGTTTGTTTTAAAATAAAAGTTTGTGCTACTATCAATTGGAGAAAATTTATTCCCACATCTTTATCCTGAACAACTACTTTAAAGATAACAACATTGAATATATTAACTATTATTATTTTCCTATTATTTTATCATGAAATGTTGTGTCACTTTTTCGATAAAATATAAAAGACTTGTAATGATGGGAGTGATGACATCATGTATCTCAATGGCCAGCCTCCATCAGGCAGCAAGAGTAGGCTATGCTTTATCAAATATTTCACCTCATTTTATTTCTTATAAATTTTTAATAGCTGTGCAGTATGGTACACTATAGTATAATTAATATAACTCACCTTTTAGATTGAATAATTAAAGGGATTTTATTTGATTCACAGATTAACCATCACCAACATCATTTTAGCATACTCTGTAGCAGTCACAATCCCATTTGACTTACACATATTCTCCATACAGCACAGTGCAATCGCTGATTTTTTTCTGTCTTTATAGATTTTTTCAACTTCAGTTAATTTCATATGAATAGATTCTCAATTTTTGAAAAATTAACTTTTAAATGTAGGAATCTTCAGTTCTATAAAAAGGAAATGAAAGCTTAGAATGTAGCATAGTTGTAGAGCACTTAGCACGTGTACATTCCTGAGATCAGTTCCTAAAACCCCCAAAGAAAAGAAGGGTAAGAGAGAAGAGGAAAAAACAAGAGAAATTAGTACTATGAAAGGATAAATATTTTCCCCATGAACACAATGTAGAAAATGATAAAGCTACAAAAAAATTATGACAGTGGATCTAAAGGCAATGTTATTATTACCTTTGCACAATATACCCTCCAGAAGACTTAAGTTTCAGCCCTGCCTTCGCATTTAGCTTTGTGAAATGGAATAATTCCACACATATTTTGGATGACTGATAGAAAGGTCTTGGTGGAGATTTGCCTATTAGGGATTCGGACACAGAGATCTTCTGCCTTGGGAAACAGTAGATGAAGATGCCATTTATTGAGATTGGGAAGGGGAAAGATAGGTGAAAAGCACCACAGTAAATAAAGTCAAACTAATACTACACAAAACAAAATAAAATTGACACAGTCTGAAAATTTCAAAGACCTAAAATTTTTTAAAATGTTGAACATGGAAGAAAAAGAGAAACTGAAAATGATTAGAAAGGCAGAAGTCAAGCGTCGTAGATGTTCCTGAGGACAAAGCTAACCGGAAGACAATGACTGAAATGTAGAACTGGGAATAACTTTCTTGAGCTGGAGCTAGAACCAAAAACACTGATAAAATGGGTTGTTCAAAATCCAGGAAAAATCAGTGAAGTGATTTTTTTTTTCTTAAAATAGCTCTACTCTGTCATTCCCTCTCCACAGACAGATATAGGGGGTTGATACAGTATGACATAATAGAATACAGAACATCATGTTTCTTCTTCTCAGACAACCCGAACTCAGTGTGGTGCAACACAGCTGTAAGCATCTCTATTTTACACAGTGAGAAGAGACTTGGGTGACAGTCTAGAACCTCCACAATGTGCTGCCAAGCTGTGAATGCCATTGTCATGAGTGAAACTGATGAGTCTTCCTTCACATTACTGGGGCCAGACCTGTATCCCTCTACCCTCTGTGTATCAGGGCACCTGGTTCATGCCTGCTACAATGCCTTTGCAACTGGAGCTAGCTTAGCACTTAGTGAGAGAACAATTTAAGGCCAACCATTGCGGTGGTAGCCAACACACATTCTGGGCCCTTTCTGTTCCTCTCAGATAGAAGACTATTTTTCTCAATAAATTCTTCTTACTATTAAAAACAGCTGAAATAAATTCCAACTTTGCCATGAAGTTTACTCTAATGCATTCTGCACTGAAATTCTGTTGTCAAATTTTGCAAATTAATTTACAGTGTGCTTCATGCTCATCATATTCTTCACTTTCTGTAATTGACAATTTGATTCTTCAACATCATTCTAATTATATTTGACTCTATCTGTCTCAGTTACTCTTCTCTTCTCTCAGTTACCCAACACTCAAAATGCAGGAAGGAAAGGATTATTCAGCTCACAGTTACTAGATGATTCAGTCCATACTCAGCTAGCTCCAGGGTAGAGTGGCACATGGCAGAGAGCAACCTTTAATGACAGTGGCAAGGAGCAAGAGAGCGAAGGGAGTGGCAACAGTTTAGGCAGCTAGCCAGCCTCTCCCAGCTCCTTACATTGTAACACAAATTCCCTGCCCCAGGTCACGTGTAGCACCCACACCCACAATAAGTAGTCACAAACTCCAGGAGAAGCCCCCATGACTGCATGAGGCTTTGAGTGGACACCTATACAAAAATCATAACATTATCTCAAAGTTCACTATAATTTCCTTGGTGGTTGGGGTTGAGACTTGAGTATGAAAGAGTTGTAATAACATTAGACAATGTTTATGGTACCATGACAGTACAGATAAAGTTTCAATTGATATAAGCTACAAAGGGAAGAATTCAAGATTATATCATAAAATCTACTAGTTATCATGACTAGTTGATGGGATTGCAAGTGATTAAAATGTATATGTAGATTCTACAGGAGAGTGAGAACACGTAGTATTTGTTTTTCAACAGATACTGGGAGAATAATGGCAAACCAGGTAGAGGAAAAGGTTTTCCATGGGGTACAAAGTCACAATTAGGAAGAGTAAGTTTTGTGCTACATTTCACAGTATGGTGACTATTGATAAAAACAGTGTACTATACATTGCAAGAAAACCAGAAGACAAGATTTTGAATGTCATTGCCTAAATTAATGATAAATGTTTGAGATTATGACAGATATGTTATTTACTGACTTGATCTCTATGTAACATATATATATATATATATATATATATATACACATTAAAATTTTGTACTGTACTCCACAAATGTGTACACTTATATGCCAAAAATAAAACTAGGAATGCATATATTATTTAAAGAATCCAATAATTTAAATTTCCACAATGACTATGTGATACTTATCCAAGTTAGAAAGTTTAAGATCTAAATTTCAGGAAGTACATTTCAGACCCCTACTTCTAAATTAGAATATTTCTGAAGGGTAAATACTGGTCTACAGTTTTATTTTGTGTTCATTTTATAAGAAAAAAAAATTTGGGCTACATGTGATAGTTGTTGGTGTCAAATTTTTAAATCTGTTTTTAGTACAGGGTTGGGTCTCACTAGTAGATCGGACTCCTAGTGATTCTCCTGTTTTCAGCCTCTTAAACCCAGAGATTACAGGTGCACATGCCACCATGCCCAGTCTGCATTGCTGTCTTAGCACACCCTAGGGATGGGGCAGATACATCACAACCTAGTCCCTGCACTCTGCTTAAGCAGACACTTTAGTCAACTAAGTTATCTGGCTGTCCCTAGTTTTTCTCAATTTGAGTAAATAAAATCCAACTAAATTTACTCTGCATGCTTATGAGTGTGGAAAACCTGCCCTAGGGAGGATTGTAGACAAAGTGTTATAAAGTGAAACAAGAAAGAAGAGTGGCTTCTGTCTTCTTCCAAGGAGTTTCAGCCTTTGTTTCCCTTACAAACATTCTCCTGGCTTCTGGAACAGATGTATTGGCCTTCTGGCCTCCAGCTAACAACACAGGACAGTACAAGGATCTCCAGCCGTTAACTGGATCCTTGGATCCCCAGCACCCAGACAGATATTTTGCAGTCTTTCACACCTGACTCTGTGCATGTCCATCACAAATCAATCTGTAAATTCTTACATATTCATATATGTTATATCTGTGACTCTCGTGAACACTGGCTTATATATTGCATACTGATAGCATGTAAAACTGTACCAGTATAGTAGCTATGTGGCCTAAATAAAATTGATGTCAAAATGATATATTGAGGGGAAAATTTGATAAATCTAAAACTATAACATAAGAGTGTTAACACACATCTCTCAGAAAGTAACAGATCAATCAACCAAAACATGAATATAATCAGAATATTTGAA
The DNA here is from genome assembly GCA_004027025.1 of Myocastor coypus. Lineage (NCBI taxonomy): Eukaryota > Metazoa > Chordata > Mammalia > Rodentia > Myocastoridae > Myocastor > Myocastor coypus. The sequence goes on from PVJA010014218.1 coordinate 35,293, forward strand.
CGATGTAATCAGCAAGCTTAATCTTACTGAACTCTTGAGAATACTACACTCAATCTTTAAAGAATACACACATACTTTTTAAGTACACATAAGGCACTTGAAATATGTTCACTTTTTAGCCATATAGAAACAACTAAATTCTCAAAATTAATGCTCTAAAAAAGTGAGCTTTATCCTGTACCCCTGTATTCAAGAGCAAATAACAACACGACAGAGAGAGTGGAAGAGAGGGAAAGAAACCTAATAGCCTGTATTTTCAGAAATCCAAAAAGCAATATGCAGAGTTCATAGAATGAAAAACTGTTGTACAGGTTTTCAAATAATTTCAACAAAGTAAGGATAGTTAATACTGAAACGATGAATACTTCAAACAACGACTAAGTTAACTTTGCCTTCTATCAATCTAGATGATGGAGAATTGCCATAAGTAACCTTAAAATCCAAGTTAGATTTCTTATTTGTGCTCTGCAAAATACCAAGAATGAACCTATGATAAGACATCCAGAGAAATTATTATTTGGAGTATCTGAGGATTAAGGGAGGCAGAATAATAAATAAAATGGGGGAGGATTTGCCAGGTTGGGATGGGCACAAACCTGTACAGGAGCAGGAAATGATGTCTTATTTTCTGGTAAATTGGCAGAAAAGGGAAAATAGTGGATATGAAATGAAGGAAGGAAACAACAGAACAAGTTATAGAAAAAAAGGCAAAAACTCCAACCTGTGGCTACATGGCAGCCTTTGGTGCTCAAGACATTTCTGCTGAAGTACTTAAAAGTCTTTTTTCTCACTAATATTTTAAGGTTTTTAACATACATGGTATATCTTAAAGTCCTAAAGGCACATATGATGTGCCTTTATCTTCTTTTCTAACTGTTTTCCTCTTCTTCTTTAAATCCCTCTTTCTCTGGACATTCTTTATCCAACTCAGTTCTCCCCCCTAACCCCAAATGGTGTTTGCTATATTGCATAGCGTTGTCTTCAAATCAGTCTGTTCAGATTACCAGATATAAGCATGTAAAACTGGTGGAAAAAAAAGAAAAAGAAAATTGTTATAAGACGTTAAAATAGACAATAAAAATGAAGCATCAACTGCTCCCTTCTTCCAACTCACTTCTTATGATTTCTTCCACCAGAATTGTTGCTTGCATGAAAACTTATAATCCCTGTACTACTGATGATAGCTCTGTGGAGGATGTAAAACATGCCCGATCACATTCAACCACTACAAGAACCCAAAAATAGTAATGAGGGGGATTTCATCCAATTCAAATTCCATCCTGGGGCCTGGCCTGCATCCCTTCTTGTTGCTTCTGGGACAGGGGTCCGTTAGTCTGTTATGTTTCAAATCATTCTCTCCTTTTCTCATAAATTATAATTACCATATAGTCTCTTTATTATCTTAATTTTTTTTTCTAAATATCCCCTCTTAACAGAGGCCTCCTCTCTAGAAACCACACTCCAATCCCTAGTGAAACCTTTGTAAAGAAAAGAATATTCATTAACAGTCATCTTTGTTCCTTCACTTCCTATTTGATACTCACTCTACATATCTGATTCTAACTCTTTCAATTTTAATAAAAGGAAATTTTGTAAGGACATCATTGGACCCCCCCATCCCAAAATTCCAGAATTATTTCCAGGTTTTACAATCCTGAACTTGTCATTTGAATCTGATTGTGTAGAGCAGTTACTCTGTCTGGAAACCTCCTCCCCTTTTGGCACTCATGACACCCATACACGCTGCTGGCTCTGTCTGTACCGATCTGGCCCTAGGCACTCATGTAATGCCTACCATGGATGAAAGAAAAACCTTGGCATGTGTCTGCCTAATGTCACTCATCATGTTCAAATTTCTATTGTCCCAGCTTCACTGTACTATTAACACCTTATCAGAGAAGTGTCCTTATTATGATTTGCAGTGCCTAAATAAGATCTTAACCATCTTTGTGTCAGATCCTACAATATATAACTCCCTAAAATTAAGAAAGCCACAGCACGAAGCTACAAGAAAAGATGTGGAATTTATTGTTTAAAAATGAAAATATCAGGGACACTCAGATAGTCGAGCAGAATTCATCCCAGTGTGCTATGCCGGCCCCACCCCCTAGGGCACACTGCAAGGGCAATTGAGAATGGGCATGGTGGTACACACACCTGTAATCCCAGCACTTGGGAGCCTGAAAACAGGAGGATCACTATGAGTCTAATCTCTGTAGTGACGCCCTGTAGACCTTGTACTAAATACATAAAAATGAAAATATCAAATTTGTTCAAAATATTATGGGAATTAAAAGAGCTAAAAATATCAGAGCAATTAGAACACTGCCAGGTGTGAAGTGATATAATAAATGTTTCTTTAATCCAAATACAATGTCATGGGGGTCTCCTTGACCATTAAATAATTAGTCAAGTGAAAAAAAAAACATAAAATTAGTAAAGGCAAGTCAAATATTTCAGTCTAAGAAATGGTCTGGTGTGCTCAGACCAAGGCCAGAGGTCAGTATTTACCTGTGTAGGAACTGAAAGATGCAAAAAACAACAGGACTATCCATTATGTTTAGTGGAAGGCTCCCTGGCTGCCTTTCTGTTCCCTCTTCCTGTTCCTAACAGCACCACAGGGACAACCAGCAGCTTTAAAGAGGTGGGCCTCCACTGCCACTACTGATAGGCCCAGCAGAGATTGCAAACATTTGCTAGTATAGTAACCACAATGCACTCAACATCCTTTCTCCCGAAGCTGCAGTCCAACACACTCTGGCACTTGCCTTTATAAAGTCTCCAAACAGGAGCATCAAGAAAACCAGCAGCAAGCCGGGCGTGGTGGCGCACACCTATAATCGCAGCACTCGGGAGGCTGAGGCAGGAGGATTGGTGCAAGTTTGAGACCAGCCTGGGCTACAAAAGTGAGCTGAAGGCCAACCTGAACTGCATAGTGAGACTCTGTCTCAAAAAGACAAAAAAAAAAGAAAACCAGCAGCAGATGAGCTGGACCTTGATTTTTGTAAGCAGTCGTTTTGGCATTATGCAGCCAGCCTTTGAGTTCTTCTCCTCCCCAAGATTAATGAGGTCACCATGGGAGTTTGTGAATAGACACAGGAGGTGAAACTGCCACATTTCTTTAGCTCCTCTTTTTTGGCTGTCAAGTAAAATTACCCAGTATGGCTTTAGTAGTGCCCAAGGCAATCACGAATTTAGCACACATTACACATATCCACTGCATCTCTTCTACTGTGCCCCTTATTTAAAGTGGCATTTGATTGTTTGTGAAAATATTTGTTCTTATATAAGCTTCCTTAGACCTTACAAAATGTACTGTCACTTGCAATCTATCTTATGCAGAGATGTTTACATAATGTGGCACTGATCTTTTAGATTTAGGAGTGACATTAATGCCTAACCTTTTTCTGTAATGGGACATAGCTTCCTCAAATATATTTTCCTAAAATTCTAAATATTTAGAAGTTCACCTATATTTTCCAAAAATATCAGATGTTTACATACTTACCTACATGCTTAATAGACTTTATGGTGTAGGAAACCTTTAGCACAAAGTAATACAACATGCCACACATTACTTTAATTTAGTCTAAAAGACTGACTAGTAAGTGTTTAATTTCTCAAGCCATTTCTCTCCCTAAATGTTTCATTCATACTTTGCTGTTACAGAATGGATTCAATTTAGATCTCAATGTATACACACTGATGGCAACATTTAAAACACACTACATCAATTAACACTTGTGCTTCATTTGTTGAAATCAGGTTTATTTAAAAGCCAAACGTTCATTCAACACCAATGGGCCATAAATAGAGATACATCTTTAAATATGAAAAGTACAAAACCAAGAGCCTTTTATACTCTTTCTTTAATGTCACTATAAATAAGAATGCCCCAAAATGCACGTAGACAAAAAAGATAAAAGGACAATGCTGGGCTCAAGGAAAAGATTCCTCGAACAGAATGTATTTACTCTCCCAGGAAAGCCATGTCTTAAATTTCTGGCAAAGGAGCTCCTCCTACATAGTTTCAAAAGAACAGACAGTGTTGAAAGATCTGAGACAAAGAATATCAACCATAGCCGGGCGTGGTGGCGCACGCCTGTAATCCCAGCACTCGGGAAACTGAGGCAGGAGGATTGGTGCAAGTTCGAGACCAGCCTGGGCTACAAAAGTGAGCTCAAGGCCAGCCTCAACTGCACAGTGAGACCCTGTCTCAAAAAGACAAAAAAAAAAAAAAAAGAAGAATATCAACCATATACAATCTGTCCATCTAGCAATAATTGACAGTATTTAAGTAGCGGTCTCTATACTTCTGTCTACAAGTATCCAGGCCAATCTTAGATCATATTGTATGCAGCGTTAGTTTCTATCAGAATTACACCACAATTATTTTCATTTATCATCAAATATATTTATAAACATAACTTTACTTTTATATAAACTCCATCTCTAAGGAAGTATCAAGTTAAAAGGAAGTTTGCAGAGAAAACTTAAAACATAGCATTCATATTTTCTTGAGTTTCAGAAGGAAGTTTCCAGGTTGAGTGCTGAAAAAACAATCACATGACACTAATTTTAACCATTTTTTTCATTGTATACAATGCTTTAGGAATCCCTGGCACTGATGCAAAAACAATTAAATAACTATGCTATGGGAAAAAGCAAAGAT
>PVJA010014219.1:0-25452 GCA_004027025.1 Myocastor coypus
AGGGAGAGGGAGAGGGAGAGGGAGAGAGGGAGAAACATACAAAGGAAAAGTTACCAGACTTTCCATAAATATGACATAGCAATTTCCATTGCCATTATTTTGAGAAATCAACACCAACAAAAGTTCTAGGTGACCCTGGGAAATGGAACTCTTCTACTAGTGAGATCTTGTCTCAAAATTTAAAAGTTAAAAAGGGCCAGCTGGAGATGTAGCACAGTATGAAGGCCTTGGATTTAATCCCCTGTAACAGGTAGATGAGGAAGCTTGAGCAAAGAGATGTGCATGGACTTTGAAATACAGAATTGTAGGAATGATTTGGATAAATAATTTGGAAATAGCATAGTCTGTTGTTCTGGTTGAAGTCCTTGTGATAACATATGATGTCATTTCTCTTTTCTTTTTCCTTTTTTTAAAAAATGGATTTGGCATAAGGTTTCACTGTGCATCTGGGACAGTGATCCTCCTGTTTTCATCCTCCTCTGCTCAGTACCTGGCTCAGCACACTGGGGACCAGGGCCTGCATGGCATGTGATACTGGGGATCGAACCGTCGTTTCTGTGCTTGCCTAAGCAGGCACTTAGTCCACTGAGCTACCTAACTGGTCCACGATAAGTGATTTCTAATTTTTAACTTACTCTTTTCTGAGAAATTCCAAGGGAAAAGCATAATAGGTACAATCAAATATAATGAATTCATAAAGAAAAATATTTAAAACTTATGCTCTTAAAATACTAAACATTTCAGGCAAGAAATATTTATCCATATAGCATAAATACCTCAAAACATATATACCTGAAATATTTTAAAGCCAGATATATGTTAGTCCAAAAGAAATCAATTTCTAGTGCAGTTAAAATCAAACATGTTGTATTCTTTTAATTTAGTTACTAGCTGTATCTAATAAACACTGTTTCATTTATTCATTTAATGTAAGATAAACATTATCATTTATCAAGAGAGATTTTTATAAATGTCATTTAACTATAATTTTGGCATAAAATGTAAACAGTGAGGGAAAACTATTTTTAGATTCACCCCAGATGTTGTCAAGGTAATGAAATGCAGCATCTTTGCATATTTTATTCCTGAGAAAATCAGTGCATTTTTCCAGGAACTAATGAGTGATTTGTATTTGTTTGTATCAAATATATAGTCACTTATTTTGTAAATGAAATAGTAAAAGTGCCTTGTGCTACTGTTTTCTAAAGTAAAATGTTAAAACAAATATTTTTGTTGTTTTTATTTTAAAAATCTAACATAGAAAGGTGAGTGAAAATGATATGGATAATAAACTAACATTTTTTACACTGGCTCTTTTCCTGTCAGCACAGTGGCAGGCTTTTTTATCTTCTTTATGGACACCATTTTTCTTAGAATTTAAAGTTACAGCCTTCACACTTCTCTTTAGCACACCCAGTTCACAATGTGACCCTTCGAAGGGTCAGTAGCGTCCTTACCCAGTACAGATTGTTCCATTCCAGCTGGACCCCCTGTGGGCACCAGGCTGCTACAGGGAAACTGGGCCTGGATCTGTGAGGAAGGCCCTCGCAGTCACGGGCCCAGGACGGTGGTGCTCTGCAGAGTTCAGCCTCACTACCATAGCATGAGAAGGGAAGACTTTATCTATATTTGAGTCCCAAGGAAAAACAGCACATGGAACTGGAGAAAATATGAGTGTCCAGGGTACCTAGCAACCGAAGAGAATAAGGAGTGGGATGACAGAGCAGTGTGGAATTCAGTGACATCAGGAGGGCAGTCAGATGCTTAGATTTAATTTATTCTGGTGAGATGGAGATATCATTGTAGTGGCATTCTGTTACATTAATGCCAATGAAGCTCTAGAAGGCCTGGCAACCCTAGCAGTAAGTGGCAGAGTATTCATTTTATATTGATTGATTGATTGATTGATTGTCTTTTTTAGACAGGGTCTCGCTATGCAGTTCAGGTTGGCCTTGAGCTCACTTTTGTAGCCCAGGCTGGTCTCAAACTCACATCTATCCTCCTGTCTCAGCCTCCCAAGTGCTGGGATTACAGGCATGTGCCACCAAGCCCAGCTGAGAGTATTCATTTTATACTTTTTATTTTTCTACTCCTTATTCCCCTACAGATCAATAGAGATCTTGGAAATTTTCTAGTTAAGCTACTTTGAATATTCTCACCAGTGCTTTGTGTAAAGACAGTTTAATGCCATCAGATTCAAGTTAGGTCCCTGTGTAAGGAATTAGTCTACAGTGGTATCTACAGGGTGTGTGTGTGTGTGTGTGTGTGTGTGTGATCTTCATTACACCTGGTCCACATTTTCCTTTACTCACTTTATTTATTTATTTATTTATTTATTTTATTTTTTTGAGACAAATGCTCGCTATGCAGTTCAGCCTGGCCTCGAGCTCACCTTTGTAGCACACGCTGATGTCAAACTTGCACTGATCCTGCTGCCTCAGCTTCCCAGGTGCGGGATTGCAAGTATGCACCACCACACCTGGCACCTTTCATCACTTGGGAAACATAGGTAGGAAAACAATTCTCATTTTATTATTATTATTTGAAACTTTTGTCTTAAAATCCATGTCAGATGCCCACAAGGTCAATAAATATTTTGATGTTCTCCCCAATTGCATAATAATCCATTAGCTCTAGTCCTTTGATGAAGCCTGAAGAAATATATTCTAGGGGCTGGTGAGATGGCTCAGTGGTCTGAAGCACCTGCTTAGGCAAACTTAGGCAACCACAGGGACTGCAGTTTGATTCCTGGCACCACATGCTGCACCAGTCCCACACCCAGGGTAGGCAAAGCTGGCCATAATGTGTCTGTCTATCTATCTATCTATCTATCTATCTATCTATCTATCTATCTATCTATCTATCCATCTATCTATTTATCTATTTATCTATATTCTAAAAGAATATACACTAAAAGGATTAGTAATTTCCAAAAATGTAAAAAAGTTATTTTTTAAAAACAAAAATATTAGGTACAATTCCCTTTGTTTTTTGATCTCCACTCTGTGTCTTCTCTGAAATACAGGGTTTGCCACAAAACATGGATTCCTGTCCTTGATTAGACATCATCTTATAGCTTACACCATAGCTCCCTCTGCTTTATAGCTGAGGCCACAAGCCCTGTCCAAGTTTATGTATTTAGTACAGGGTCTACAAGGTCTCATTACACAGATTGCACTCTAGTGATCCTCCTGTTTTCAGCCTTCCAAGCGCTGGGATCCCAGGCATGTGCCACCACCATGCCCTGTCTCAATGGCTGTCTTAGTGTACCCTGGGGGTGGGACTGACACAACATGCATAGGATCGAACCTGGGTTCCTCTGTTTGCCTAAGCAGACACTTCAACCTGCTGAGCTATCTGCCCAGCCCTCACACCAACCTTTTGGGGGCTTCCCAGTGAGATGCTTTGGCAGCCTCAAGCCCTGACTCATTTCTGTCATTTCTGATCTGGATAAAATAAGAGTGTCCAGGATACCTGGACACTGTGACCTGGAAATGTCTTCTCATTTCCTTCTTGAAACCTTTGTGTCCATTCTTGGGCTTTCTATTTTACTTGTCGTCTGCAATATGATTTTAAATAATTATATAACCTTGTTCTCTATATTATCCTTTGTTATTTTACTTACAGAAGTATCAACTACTGATTGAAAAATTCTGATTATTTCAAAATCTGGAATTCTAAAAACACTTGCAAAAAAATAATTAAATGCTTAATGTACGATTTTTTTAATTTGCAAAAATATACTTTGGATTGTACATTATTTGGCAATGTAATCTTAAACTCTGTTACGGTTTGTGTATATTTGTCCCTCAAAGCCTCATGCATGGAGGCTCAGTTTTACAGTTTATCATTAACTCATAATCCAAGGCTGGGATTATGGGTGTGAGTGTAACACCCAGCCTGAGGCAGATAGCCTGAATGCAACTTAAGGGAGACAGACCTGCTCTCTGTAGCCACTGCTGTGGCTACTTCTCCCTTTTGTTCTCCGCTGCCTTCTGCTTCCATGAACTGCTGCCCTCTGCCACGTGCAGCTCTGCCTTGGAGCCAGCTGAGAATGGACTAAAACCTCCATGAACTGTGAGCTAAATAAGCCCTTCCTTCTTTCATGTTGGGTGTCGGGTATTATTCCCAGCAATGAGAATAACTGATAAACTGAAATGGAAGAATAGTGACACATGTCGAAGTCAAGCATACATTATCAATGAGTTTACATATATATATATATATATATATATATATATATATATATATATGAATAACACTAACAACAAAAATATTGACTTCACTGAAGGCAGAAAAACAATGAGGACTTGAATTACATACAAGGGTAATTTAGCAGCTCTTCATTTATAACAAGAGGTCTAACTGAGGTACTTCTGAGCTTTCAATAAGAAGGTAAGTTTGATTCTTTATGTTGTTTAAAATGTTTCATCAAATATCTTTAAGATGCATGACCCAAAGAACCTTTATGTACAACAGGGTCTTTATTTTTAGTCACAGCAAGATAATTTCATTACCATGTAGAAAATAATGGTATCTGGTTAATAAGAATCTTATGTAGGCATAATGAATGAATATTTTCTTTAGGGAAAAAGGAAGCCATACATCACCAGGAATGAAGAGTGTCAGGGAATATCTGTTACAACAGACAGAATTGGAAAAAGATAAGATACAGGTATAGGGTGATGATGGTAGGGGTAAATCCAGTTTAGAGAAGCACAAAAAAAAAAAAAAAAAATAGCCCAAATGCAGAGAGAATAGGAATAGGACAGGGAGCTTGAGAAGGCTCCACCCACCACAGAAGACAATTACATAGTTTAGAGACTTGTAGATATTTAGTGTACTCCTTTTTATAAGCAACTTTTGAAATCATTAGCCATTCTCCAACAGTAAGTACTTAGCAAATGCGATGGATTATATGAATCTAGTCTGGGATGTTCTTTGCGTAAGCTCCTATCAACTAATTAAGAAAGCATCCTTTTCCCAATTTGAAGCATGTTTCTTTATTTACTATTTTATTTTATTTTTGTAGCCAGATCAGCCCACCCAGAAGCTGGGCCAGCATGGCATGTGGTGGCCAGGATCGAACCAGGGTCCCTGAGTTTGCCTACATTTGTCTAAGCAGGCACTTTAGACCACTGAGCTATCTCGCCAGCCCTCAACATTTATTTTTTTAAAAATTCTTCTTCTTGTTTTTACTTTTAGATGGCTTATCAAGCATCTAAACAATTTTAAAATTATTTTCATCACTACCTTTTGGGTTGTTTAGGTTTTCAAAGAACTGAGTGTTTTATGGCAAGAGATATGCATAAGTGTTTTGGTTTTCACAGTGTGATTTTTTTTAATTTTGATTTTTCTACAATGAGAACATCTGATTATTTCATTGACAAAGCCACGATTACTGTGAATACCATTACACTTTATTGGCTATAGTAATAATAATAATAATAATAATAATAATAACAAACATAAATTTCATTAAGTAATATATATATATATACATATATATACATATATATATGTATATATATATATATATACATATATATATATATATTCACTTCTACATCCTAACACTAATCTCTCTATGGACTCCAAGGTAAGTGTTTTAGAACTAGATTTCATGCTACTTATTTCACTTAAGTTTTACTTATATAGTCCTAACTGTGATAGGTTTTCAAATGTGTAAACATAATCATGTTATAGCTTTTATCAGGATTTAGTTTAATCTTCTTTCTCACTCTGAAATGCTTTGTACTTTTGTGACTTTTGAAATGTTTTATTCGTGAGGCCCGGCGGAGCATGCCTATACTTCAAGCACTCTGGGAGAATGAAGTAGGAGTACTGAAAGGTTGAGCCATGCCTAAGAAACTTAGCAATTCAGTAAGACTGCCTCAAAGTAAAAACGGTGGCAAGGACAAGCCTGGGGGTGCAGCTCAGTGCAAATGTACTAAATTCCATCCTCATTTCCAAAATGTTTTATTTTTTAATTATACTATAAATTTCTACATGGCAAGTATTTTACACATTACATTTCTTTGAGATTATCTATAGAGCACATTTAAGCAAAGTTCATGTTACTATGTAGATATGATCTATATAGACAGATAAAGTAAACAGAATGAAAAATGTAACACATTTATGCATTTGTGCGTAATATTTATGTATTACAAACTTACTTGTTGAACCATGTCTTAAAGCCCAAGAAATGAACAATGTAGGTGCTTTGACATCCAATTTCACATGGAAAGTGGTGTGTATACATTAAAAATCGCATGCTAAATTTGAAACGAATCTAAGATAATAACTGTGCAACAGTTCGGTGTTTCAAAGAAAGCTCATAGATAACCACTACAGAAAAGTGTACCAGAGGAAAAGATATCAGAAAAAAAAAAAAAAAAAAAAAACATTCGATCAACAATAGAAGTCAGCAAGTGTCATACTGTCCTGTTATGAGGTCATTCTAGTAGTAAATGATTTGACAATATGTAAAAGAAATGGCTCCGGGATTTAACAGTAATTATTACAAACCCATAACTAAGTTATGTGAGCAAACATAATTCTAAAAAAAAAAGTTCTGATTGAAGTTTATTTTTTTAATGAGTAGAACATATTTACTGAGGGAAAGAAAGCTCCTGTCTGAGAGACAGAGACAGAAGGGGGATCCTGAGTGGGTGTCCCCAGGAAGCTGTCTCTTCCCGGGACTTTTAGAGAAAAACCATGTGATGAGGTGGGTCTGAGGTTGTGGAGAAGACATGGAAACTCACTTAGGTGATCCTGAGGTGGGGAAAAACTGTGTTCAACCAATGAGTTTATAGGCACCATTGCTCAAGTAAAATAGATTAAATCCAGTCTCTTCCTGTGGGGGGTTGTGTTAGTGATTCATCTGGGCTCTTTCAAGGTGACTTATACCTACTTAGAACATCAGTCCCTGATGCTCATCCCTAGGGAAGTACGTAGTTGCTTTTCTTTACTGTTGTCTTGAGGTCAGGCCCACAGTGGAGGAGTGTCTGTCTCTAGTTGTAAAGTCACCTTGTCCTCCATGTCGTCCTTGAGGGCCTGGCCCTGCCTAACTGCCTATATATAATATTTCTACCTAATTTATCTACCTACAACATTCCCTCGTTGAAGCAGTAACCTGAACTGCCAATGAGGGAACCATGGATGACGACTGATCTAGCTTCCTCAGGCTGAAAGGAATCGTAGTTGTGAACCGGTAGTCAGAGATACTCTCCAGTGGTCCTATCATCTAAATGGAGGTTGCCCTAAATTGACATTTACCTCAATAATAAGTAAAAGTTTAAATTATTTGGTCAGCACTCGAGAGACAGTGAAAACTCACAGTGGATGAGCTATGCCCTTTGGAGAGTGTCAGAAAGGACTTATTTCTCAGAATCCTTGTCCCCATAATGGGCCTCATTCTCTGCATAGGCTTACCCATGAAAACAATGGGCCCATTGCTGGGTTTCACAGAATCATGAAAAGCCGACCTGGTTGGCTAGCACTTGTTTTTCTTTTAGGTATTTTTGAGATAGGCTCTCACTATGCAGTTAAAGCTGGCCTTGAGCTCACTGTAACCCTTGGCTAATCCTGAACTTGCACTGATCCTCCTGCCTCAGCCTCCCTTGTGCTAGGATTACAGCCATGTACCGCCACCCTTGGCAGCAGTCTTCATTCTTAATCAATTTCTCATTAAAAATGTCTTTTAAGATAGTGCCTATTGATGAAATGCTGCTTTGTGGCAATTTTTGATCATTGCGTCTATACATCACTGGGGCCAGGAGCAAACCCATGTTGCATATTGTGTTTTGATGAATGAAGGAGGGCTCCTGAATAAGGCCAGTTATCACATTTAATGGCGTAGGTCACAATCCGTTCATCCTGGCCAAGCGGCTAAGGTTAAATTAAGCACCTGTGCCAATGCCAAGTTACCCAACGAGAATTACGAGGACTTAACATTAAAACTTCAGCTGTGCAGGCAAAAATTTTTCATTTGTAAAGTTTTGGCTCCATGCACAATTCAGATCTGCTGCAAACTCATCCTGTGGTATCTGGTCTACTCTGGCTTAATGCAGTCACCGGCACTGTTTCTCGAGTGCTGACCAAATAATTTAAAAGCTTAAAAATTTCCAGTTTGTAGTGTATGTTAACAGAAGCAAGAGTTAGGATGATACTGATATGTCTTTTGAAATAGGTCAAGGGCTTGAAATATTTGCCATCCTTTGTATATAAAAAAACATTTTCTGGAGTAGAAAATGGTTTGAGGAACCCAATCTGTAGTGTGACCTTTCCTGTAAATATGACTCATCACATTTGCCAAAGCCAGGTTTTCTCAAGGAGATGATGAAATGAGTAGCAGTTCAAGCAGTCACTCAGGATAATTAGCCACAGGAACTGGGCACCAGTCACCATGGTGACCAAGTACTCAGTTTGCCAACAAAATATCTAATCTTAAGATCTTGTTCAAGGGGTTGGGGAGATAGCTCAGTAGAATAAACACTTGCCTGGCAAGTGCAGAGTCCTGAGTTCAATGCCAGTACTACCAAAAAAAAAAAAAAAGATAAAAAAAATCTTGTTGAAGTACAGAATGTTGATAAGCTTACAAATCTTTCTGTAGCAGACAAACTGTATCATATCCCTCTAGTTCTACGTGGGATAATTACATATCTTTAGTAGAATGAACATTTATTTTTTATTTGTCCTGCATTTCTTGCTCATTCTTCTTCAAAAGCTACCATCTATGGAGTTCAGAATGATTCATGTATAACAGTTTTCTCCATACAAAATTAATTGTAATCAAGCAATTATAACCAACTAAAAGAAGTGAAGCAATTAGAATATATCCCTTGGAGTTACTGTTCTTATTACGTACTCCATCGCTGACAAATCAAAGCTTTACAAAAGAACAGGATGAGGTGTGAAAAACTGAAACACTGAAAGACAGTTGCCTGATCCTAGCAGGTTGCTTTTTCGAATGGAGGACAGACTCTAAGCCAGCTTTCAGGGCTTGGGCTGCCTCTTATAGCCCTGATATCAGTATGAAAAGCAGGTTTCCTAGAGACAAAGTGACGCTTCAGTTATACTGTACAACTATAGGTGCTGCTAGCCTGTTGAGATCACTGCCAACGAATTAGATACCAACTATAGCATAACAATCATGCAACTAAGAGAATGGATATAAAGGAAGGGCTACATGCTGGATAAGGTTATTAACGCTGACTACCAAGGGAGTGATGGATGACAGAAGAGCAAAATAGGCAGGGAAGGGAGCTTTCCCAGAGCACCCAAAGCACTTCTTATTTTGCTTTGCAGAAATAAAAGTATTATCAAGAAAATTCCAAGAGAGGTCTAGTGAGATAGCTCAGCAGACTAAGCACCTGCCTGAGCAAGTGCAGGACCAAGGTTTAATCCCTGGTCCTGAATGCCACACTGGCCCTGCCTCTGAGCATGTTGAAAGGTCAACCGAGTCTGGGTGTGGTGGTGCATGCCTATAAGCCAAGCACTGGGGAGGCTGAAACAGGAGGATCACTATGAGTCTGAGATGTGTCGTGAGTCCCTGTACCAAATATCTGGAGAGAGAGAGAGAGAGAGAGAGAGAGAGAGAGAGAGAGAGAGAGAGACAGAGACAGAGACAGAGACAGAGACAGAGAGAAAGGAAGGAAGGAGGGAAGGAAGGAGGGAAGGAAGAAAGAAAGAGAAAATTCCAAATGACAACAAGCTCTCATCCCATGACATTCACCTGGCAAATCAATTAGAACTGAATAGAATGTCATTGAATAGAATGAAGTTAGCGCTTTAACTGCTAGCTGAACAGAGGAAAATATGGACTGTACAATGATGCTTATTCATTGAAATAAAAGCTTTGGCTTTCGAATCAGAAGCAGACAGTAGGAATATAAAGTTTAATCTGGATTTCTTTGTTGCCAAGCATCTACCTTACTATTCATTTGATAAGTTTTATTCATATATATATATATATATATATATATATATGATATATATGATGTTAGGTGAATATTCTAATTACTTCACTCATTACACAAATTCAATTCTATAGACTCATAAAAGCAATCAATGTCATTTGGCCTTTGAAAAAGAACAGCACTTGTCCTCAGCATCCTCTCTGCATGAAAGAGCTGGCCATGATTGAGGCGTAGTCTTCTCTGGAAAAAAAAAAAAAAAAAAAAAAAAAAAAAAAAAACTGAGCATGCATGTAGTGTAGGTAGTAGGTGAAGCAGACACTAAGTAGTCAGTAGAGGTACATTTGGATGTCTGAGAAAGCTGTTTGATGGGTGATGGGTGATGCGTGTTAGCAGCCCCATACTGGAGGCATTGAGCACGCATAGGGTGAGAAGCCTGGAGCCCACAGGCCCTGCCATTCACGGGGTAGGCTCACATGGCATGGTCCAATATTGCCATGGAAGAATCTGGAACTGTGAAACAGGAAATAAGGTTCCTTGGAATTAGACTTTTTTTTTTTTTTTGGCCAGAAATGAAATAAAAAACTATTGTCATTGAGACTTTCCTCATTTATATAATTATTATCATTCCAGAGTTTTCGGAGAGCACCTCCTTTGTGGATTTTATGAAATACTCCAGTCTTGTACTTATCAATGTTTGCCACTTTTTTGAAAAATTTATTAAAGCACAGTGTTTTCAATCTGAGAAAGCAAATTTATCTCATTTATGTCATTTGTGTTGTTTTTCAGAAAACCCAGGAACACAGAGTGATTTCAGCAAGATGGTGAAATAAGAAACCTTGGATTCTCCTTCTCATCATCCAATTAGGAGGCCCCAGCATCCAGAGTGAATGCATATCTATCCATAGAAACACTAGTGTGGACATGTGGAAAAATCCACAAACAAAAATATTACATGGTTCAACTATCAACTCTGTGCAGTTAAAAATGGAATTTTTACAGCTATGTCATAAAATATGGGAGGAGAATGTCAAATATGAAAAGGAAATACTTTTAGGAAATGTGGGGATGTATGTATGTAAATATATATATACGTAGCAATTCTTCCTCAGTCTCCTGAGTGCTGGGATTACAGGCCAGGACCACAATGACCAACTGGGGAGAGTATCACTAAGAATATCTGAAGGCTGTAATGTACGTTTATTGCCACTCAGGAAAATGGAAAGCCAAAGTTTGGAAGTTACAAAAAATCACTTATTTCTGTACAAGCCATGAATAGCCATTCTGATAAAGTTATTAAAATATAAAATAATTTTCTCTATCTCTGGAAATGTTACAGTATGAAATTTAAATTATTGGCAGACAAGTTCCAGTTCCTAAATTTATTTATTTAGTTAGTGTTATTTTTGCAGAACTGAAGATTTAAACTCAGGTCCTTGCATTTGCCAGGCAAGCACTTATTCTGCTGAGCTATCTCCCTATCCCCCAGTTCCTAAATTTAAATTGAATTTTGATTAGCACATAACAAATAGTCCGTGGCTATTTGTTACAGTTAGAACATCTGAGGAGATTATAATTATATAGATAGTTAGTGACCACTTGAGGAATAGATTCCTTATCCTACATCTTTTTTTCCATCCTAAATCTTTATACAAGTTTTTAAAATACTAATTGTAATATATTCTATTACTGACTCTTATAGGAAGAATTCTTAAAAGGGTCTCTAACCCGAGATTGCACATCTCGCTTTTCAGAATATGCAAATGTGATTCAGCATCACTTCCAGGATTGTTATCACAGGAGATAGAGTTTCTTAAATACAGTGATGGCTGGTGAGCCTGATGTAATCCCATGAGTTCTTAAAAGAACTTTCTCTTCTTAGTACTCGAAGGGGACATGAGAAGACTTACAGCACAAGTGTTTTTCATTGTTCCATTATTCCCAAGAAGAAAGACAACATGAAGAACCCAGAGATAAACCTGAAGACAGTCATAATTGGTCAAGGGTAAGACTTTACAGACCGTGTGATAGGTAGAACCAGTCTATGAACCACAGCTGAGTGCCATCTATGTGAGGATCAGATTGACATAATTAGGAAGCTGACAGAGGCCTCTGCTAACAGCAAGGGACCAAGGACTTCAGCCTGACAGCCACAAGGAACCGAAGGCAGCCAGTAACTTCTATAGACTTGGATATCTAGATTAAAATGGAATTAGGATGAGACCTTGGTTTTGGCCTTGTGATTCAGAACCTAATTAAGTTGGACTGGACTTATAACCTGTAGAACTATAAGACACAGGTGTTTCATGAAACTTCGAAGTTTGTGTTAGTCGTAGAATGCCAGCAGAAAGTGAATGTGGTGGTATGCACAAAGAAATTTCCATGATATGTTAGGATAGGCAGTGCCACACAGATTTAAATAAGTATATGTCAAATGATAAACATATATTGATCTTTCTCAAATATTAATTGCTCTCAAAATTCTTGAGATATTGTTTTAATTACAGATCCATTTGGACCCTAATACTTTCTAACCTAACAAAACAAATTTTGCTTTAGTGTATCTTGGTTGGCTACAGATAATCTAGAAACATTTCTCATATAGGATTTTGCATATTTTATAGGAGAAATTGAAATTAATGATATCTAACACCTGGTTAGTTAAATAAATGAAGGTGCCAATAAAATCAAATGGTAGCCCTGACACTAGAACTCAGAAAAACTCACTTTTAGGATATTTTAATGCCATTTTATAAATATCTGAAAAATGCTGAAAAGGAGCAAAAATAAATATTTCCTTTATCAAAACTAAGAGCAGTATTCATTTCCAGAGTGGCCTCATTCAAAAGAAAAACATTCATTAAAACACAATTTTGCATCACCTTGATGGCCTTGATTTATAAACTCTTGGAAAGAAAGGTCTAGATCAGTGGTTCTCAGCCTGTGGGTCGCAACCCCGGCAGGGGTCGAACAACCAAAACACAGGGTTCACACAAAGCCATCAGAGAATATATATCTAAACCTATGCTGTTCCATAGTGAAATGTTATTTATTGGAATTAGTAATAAATATTTCTCAACATGTAATTAAATATTGTTCTTGTGATTAATCACTATATTTAAATTATGTTTGATTTGTAGCAATGAGAATACATAATGTATATCAGGTATTTACATTCCGAATCATAACTGTAGCAAAATTACAGTTTTGAAGTAGCCACCAAAATTATTGTTTGGTTTGGGGTCACCGCAACATGAAGAACTGTATTGCGGGGTTACAGCGTTAGAAAGGATGAGAACCACTGGTCTACATGGATGTCAAGCCCATGTCTGCAACTTCAAGAATCTGTACCCTGTCTATGAACCAGAGCTGTATGCCATCTGTGTGTTGATATGTGCTAAAACCAGTGCTAGTCATACCCCAGTTCATAGAATGTTACACTTCGAACAATTATCACTGTCTTCAGGTTTAGCTTTGGGTCTCTCAGGTTGTCCTACTTCTAGATAGCTAATCTTCCAGCCTCAGTGTGCATATTCTTCCTGTGTAAGTCATTTTACAGAGGAATAGGCTAATAGATTTAGTATATGCTCCATGGCTGAGATTTCGCCTCAGAAATATGTTACTTCAACTAGATAGTTTGAAGTTTATATCTATAATTGTGGAATGGAAGGCTTTTCCACTATTAGCAAGCAGATGAAGAAGTATATGCACTTTCTTTGGGAGTGTATATTTAGGGAGAAGCCCTGAGCACAGAAGATCTACCAAGTTCCTAGCTTTTTGTGACTGACTAGAGTGCACACCCCATTTGGCATTATTCCCATCTTCCCAGAATCTTGTGAATGAGCAAGCCTAGTACAGAATACCTGCATATGTGTAGTTCCACAGTTCTGGGAGCCTGAGACATGAGGATTGCAAGTTCAATCCATGCCTGAACAACTTAGTAACTTAGTGAGAGAGACTTTCTCAAATTAAAAATGCATAAATAAATAAATAAATAAATAGCACTGAGGATGTAGCTCAACATGATGATCATGGTTCAATCCACAGTACCTGTCTAAAATAAAATTAAAAATCTGAAAAAGGTATCTACCAACTCACAAACCCAGCCCACCAACAGCAACTAGTAGCCAGGCCCCACACCCTGCTGAAACTTCCTTCCTCCAGCCAGTGGTCAGGCCTGGTGTGGAACCCTGCAGTGAAACTCCTGGCAAAGTGGCCTAAGGGGCAAGATCCAGCCAGCTAATCCAGGAGCAGAACAGCTTTGCCAATGGAAGCAAAGTTGCTTCCCCATGATGCAGCAGGAAGAAGCCAAGCACAGCAGCCAGACCCAAGCCACACCCAGCTGGATCAGTTCAAACTTGTTAGATCCAGACGTGGTAAGGTGAGACACACTGCTAGACCCAGATCAATGAGACTATGATAGCATATCTCTCTCTCTCTCTCTCTCTCTCTCTCTCTCTCTCTCTCTCTCTCTCTCTCTCTCCCTCTTTCTCTCATAGGGGCAATAGGAAACTGAGGTGAAAGTCTGCCTGGAACTCTCTGAGTGCATCAAGGAGAGGTAATCAGACAGATCTCACAGCAACTGATTTAAATACAAATCCCCAATTTTATATCTGCTTAGCTATACAGTCATGATGCTGGCACTTATACTCTAAAATACAAACCCATTACTTACAAAAGTTTGTCAAGCACTAAACACCAGTACCCATTATTAGTGATGCAAACTGTAGTACTGTAAATACAAAACTGCAACTGCTTTACCCACCAGATCTCCCTTGGGAAATAATATTTCTAGGAGATAATGTAACTATTACACCAAGGCTCCACACCAAAGGTCAAAGGACAGTGCTATACAAAATGACAGAAGAAACAGAATGCAGTCTCAGGCCCTGAGCCTGCCCAGAACAAAAGCAGGATACACTGGCATTTAAGAAATTGGAAGCCACATGTCCAAAATATCTGAAATCATAGTGTCTGAAGTAAAGAAACAACTGCAGAGAGATAAAGAGAATAACACATCAGAAATAATTGCCTAAATTAAAAAAAATGATAATTCTAATGCAAGAATTACTAAGTGCTTCTCAAGTAGGCATTGCTTTAAAAAATAGAGGACAGTAGAAAAGTGATGGAATCCTTGAATGTACAATATAGGAAAGAAACAGAATGCAAGAAGCAGATTCAAAGAGAGATATAAGAAATTAAAACCTCAAACACAAGGCAAAACTGTTTGAATGAATGTGAAGAGAGTTTCAGATCTTGTAGACATAAGTGCAATTCATGAAAAGGTAAAAAAAAGTTCTTTTAAATACAACTAGCATGCAGGAAAACTAATTCACCATCAGAAAGATGAAGGAAAGATGAATAACGTAAAACTAAGAGGCATTAATGAGAAGTAAATATGAATGATATAAAATCAATATGAGCAGACTGAGAGCAGAAAATTTCCCAAATATGGGGAAACAATCTGACATTCAGGAGACTAGAGTGGATAGAACTCCAAGTAACATCACCCCAATTAAAAGCACACATCATAATCAAGATGGCATAAATCCAGTGCAAAAACAATATACTAAAAGCCACTAGAGAAAAGAAACAGATTACATTTCAGGGAAACCCCATCAGAATAAAGGCAGATTTCTCTTCACAAATTATCAAGTCAAGAAGAGCATGGGCAAAGTACTGCAAGTCTGGCAAGAAAACAAATCAGACTGCTATACCCTGCAAAAGTCTCTTTCAAGTATAATGGAGAAGTTAAATATTTCCATGACAAAGAACAACTAAAGAATTCCATGATGACAAAGCCAGCCTTACACAGCTACTAAAAGATATTCTGGAGAGTGACCAAAATGATAACAACTCCAGGAATGAGAACAGAAAGAACCCACAAAATAGGGCAAACAATTAAACACAGGAGAAAAGGCGGTGTACAACAGCAGGCAAGCAGCACACCAATCCATCTCAATTATAACCATCAATGTAAATGGACTCAGTTCACCAACTAAAAGTAATAAACTGACAGAGTGAATTAGAAAGCAAAATCCAACAATATGCTGTATATAAGAAACACACTTAACTCAAAGAAATTCACAAGCTGAAAGTCAAAGGATGGAAAACAATACCACATACACCAGCACCTCAGGAAAAAAAAAAAAAAAAAAACAGGCAGCAATCTTGTTAGCAGACAGTCTAAGTTTCAAATCAAGAATGACCAAATGAAATAAAGAAGGCCACTACATACTGGTTAGGGGAAAAATACAAGAGAAAGAGATAACAGTCATAAACATATATGCACCAAACACAGGAGCACCCAACTATATAAGATAAATCTTAAGGGACATGAAAAATTTAATATCCAATACCACAATCTTAACAGGAGACCTTAAAACCCACTTATTCCACAAAGATAGGTTAAGCAGATACAAAATTAGCAAAGAAGAAACAGAACTGAACCAGAACTTGGAACAGATGGACTTAGTAGACATATACGGAGTGTTCCACCCAACCACATCTGAATATATTTTTTTTTTCTGCTACACATGGCACATTTTCTAAAATAGACCACATACTCATCTATAGATCATGCTTAAGTATATACAAGAAAACAGAAATTATGTTTTAATTTATCTGACCACAGTGCAATGAAACTGGAAATAAATGACAAAAGAAACCACAAAAATCCATAAACATATGGAAATTAAGCAACATTATCCTCAACAACCAATGGGTTACAGATGAAATTAAACAGGAAATTAAAAAATATCTACAATCCAATGAAAGTTCAAGCACAACTTATAGAAATTTATAGGATGGAATGAAAGTTCTTAGAGGGACATTTATCGTTGTGAACTCACACATTAGGAAAACAGAACGAGAACAAATAAATACTCTAAAGCTGCACCTCAAATGTCTAAAAAAGAAGAGCAAACCAAACCCAAAGCCCAAAGACAGGAGGAAATTATAAAGATTAGAGCAGAAATTCATACAATCAAAACAAAGAAAATAGTATGAAGAATTCATGAAACAAAAAACTGTTTCTTTGAAAGATTAAATAAAATTGATAATTTCCTTGCTAACTTCACCAAAAAGAGGAAAGAAAAAAGCAAAGTACAAACGATAAGGAATGAAAAAGGTGAAAGTACCACAGACACAGTGGAAATTCAAAAGATCCCAATAGCTACTTTGAGAATCTTTAATCTTACTGAATCTTTTTTTTTTCTTTTACACTACTGAACCTTACGCTTGTGAGACAAGTACTTATTCTACTGAGTTATCTCCTCAGCCCTCTTACTGAATCTAAGACACAGAAGAGATGGACAGGTTCCTAGAAAGGTACAAATTACCAAAACTATATCAAGAAGATGTAAGAGCATTCAATAACCCAATAACAGCCAATGCAATTCAAAACATAATAAAAAACATACAACGAAGAAAAGTCCAGGTATGGATGGATTCACAGCTGAATTCTACAAGAAACTTACTGAAGTTATAATCCCAATACTGCTCAAAATCTTCAATGACATTGGAAAAGAAACAATTCTCCCAAAATCATTCCTGGAAGCAAGTATTATACTGACACCAAAACAAGAGAAAGATACAACTAAAAAAGAGAGCTACAGGCCAGTCTCCTTTATGAACATAGATGTGAAAATCCCCAATAAAATCCTAGCAAACAGAATACAGCAAATCAGTAAGAAAATTATACATCATCATCCCAAGAACACAAGCATGGTTTGACATATGCAAATCTATAAGTATAATACATTATATGAATAGAGCCAACTGCCAAAATTACATGATGATCTCATTGGATGCAGAAAAGTCTTTTGACAAAGTCCAACACTCTTTCATGTTCAAAGTCCTACAGCAAATTGGAATAAATGGCCTCTACTTCAATCTCATGAAAGCTATCTGTGACAATCCAACTGCTAACATAATTCTAAATGGAGAAAAACTGAAATAGGATACTCTCAGATCAGGTACAAAACAAAGGTGCCCTCTGTCAGCACTCCTGTTCAATATAGCTATGTAATAATTGGCTAGAGCAATTAGATTAAGAGAGAGAAGTACAAGGAATAAGAGTAGGTAAAGAAGAAGTTAAACTAACATTATTTGCAGATGACATGTACTCTACTTTGAAGACCCCCCCCCAAAAAAAAAACTCCACCAAAAAGCTAGAATTAAGGCACAAATTCAGCAGCACAGAAGGATACAAATACAATACCCAAAATCAATAGAATTCCTCTATACACATAACAAACACACGGAAAGAAAAATTAGAGAAACAACACCTTCTACAATAGCACCACAGAAAATGAAATACTTGTGAATTAATCTAACTGAAGAAATAAAACATGCATTGAATGAAAATTACAGTGCTCTGCACAAAGAGACCCTAGAGAATTTCAGAAGATGGAAAGTTGTTCCCTATTCTTGGAAAGGAAGGACCAACATTGTGAAGATAAGTCATACACCCAAAATTGTTAGATAGATCTAATGCAAGCCCTATCAATGCAAGACCACCAGTGTAACTCATAGACCTAGAGAAATCATTCCCAAAATGTATCTTAGACTAGCAAAGGCAATCCTGGGAGACAAAGGCAAGGTAGGAGGAACTACAATTCCTGACTTGAAATTATGCTACAGAGCTACTGTGACGAAATCAGCATGATATTGGCAAACTATAGAGCTGAGGATCAATGGAATAGATTAGATGTTACCGATGCAATTACAAACACACTCAGCAATATTATCTTTGAAAAAGGGACCAACAATACTTATTGGAAGGATAGCCTTTTTAACAAATGGTGCTGGAAAAAATGGCTCTCTACGTGCCGAAAACTAAAATTTGACCCAGATCTAGCACCATGCATTAAACTAAAGTCAACATGGATTAAAATTCTAAACATTAAACAGAAACACTAATTTTGCTCAAAGAAAATATAGTTAGAAATCTTGAAGACAGACATAGACAAACAGTACATGAACAAAAATCAAACTTCACAGGAAATACTTCAAAGAATTAACAACTGGAACCTCCTGTTATTGAGACATTTTGTATGTCAAAAGAAATTACCAACAGAGTGAAAAGACATCCCACAAGTTGGTAACAAATCTTAACTGATAAGCACTCAAAGGTCTTTTATCTCAAATTTATAAAGAACTAAAAAGCATTAGGGCCCCAAAATTTAAAAACCCAATTAAAAAATGGGCATCCAAGATGAATACACACTTCTCAGAGGAAGAAATACAAGAAACAAATAAATACATGAAAAAATGTTCCACTTCACTAGTCATGCATCAAATGCAAATAAAAACAATGGGATACTATAACACCCCAGAAAGAATGGGTATGTTAAAGAAATCAAGAACAACAAATTTTGGAGAGGCTGTGCGGGAAAAGGAGCACTTCTCCACTGCTTGTGGAAATGTAGACTGGTGCAACTATTATGGAAATCAGTGTGTAGACTCCTCAAAAACTAGGGCTGGAAATCCCATTCAATCTAGATATCCCCATTCTGGGAATTTTCACCAAAGAACTGAGAATGTCATATCATAGTGATATATGTGTGCCTATGTTTATAGCAGCACAATGAATATGATAGCCAAATCTTAGAAACAACCATAATGCCCATCACCTGAGTAATAGTTGAAAAAGATGTGATGTTTTTATACAATGGGGTGATACTCAGGTATAAAGGAAAATAAACTAGAAATCTTCATATATATGTGGATGTAACTTGAAGATATACTTATAAGTGAAGTAAACCAGACTCACAAGTGTAAATAGTATATTATCTTCTTAGTGTAAGAACTCAAAAGGAGAAATGAAAATTGAAGGATATAACACTGTTAAATGGAAAGTGAATACTTAAAAATTAAACAACAAAGAGTAAGGAGAAAACTTGAAAATATGGCCGGGCCAAAACCATACATTTATGTAAATAAGATGGTTAATTCAATGGTCTTAAGAATCTCCATCAAGTTTTTGAAACTAGCAGTTAATTGGTAGAATTCTCACCATCCCTTACTATATATGTTGATATGTGTGAATAAGCAATTGCACTGAGAATAGCAATGTGTAATACTAAAACCATGCATGAAATACCTATAATTTTGGCTATAATAAATGCTGAGCTGTCAAAGGCTTAACTCAACTACTTCTGACAATTTTCAGTTCTGCTAATAATCCACTACCTTTATGGACTATTGGACTATATTTAGTTATTTTGCTGAATTCAAGTACCTACAATATTTGGACTGGCATCAAGTATGTAAAGGTCCTTTAAAAACTTCTAACAGCTTCTCTAACAGCAGTGGAACACTCATTTCTGATTAAAACAAAGCAAATGGAGGAATATAAATAAAGGACCATCTTATACTGAAAAAAATATATTCATATGCAAAGTATTTAGGATAGATATACAGCTACTTTCTCTTAGTTCAGTGAGAAGAAAGGCTTGTACTAATATTGTTTAGACAAGATATGTCTGCATTTTGTCCTTTGAATAACTTCTATGAAGACAACAATATTCAATGTATTAATTATCATAAATATCATACTAACGTGTTTTGAAACTGCTTCATTGCTATTTTCTTTTCTCATTAAAATGAATAAAAAAATTTAAAAATAAATAAATGAATAAAAATCTGAACATTTTAAAACATATATCCTGAAAGACGCTGCAAAATGCTCTCTTTGGTGTTGCACGCTTGTGCTTTAATGTTGCACACTGGCCCTTTGCTATTGCACACTGGTGCTTTGCTGTTGCACGCCGGCCCTTTGCTGTTGCACTCTGGCCCTTTGCTGTTGCATGCTGCCTCTTTGCTGTTGCACACTGGCCCTTTGCTATTGCACACTGGTGCTTTGCTGTTGCACGCCGGCCCTTTGCTGTTGCACTCTGGCCCTTTGCTGTTGCACACTGGCCCTTTGCTGTTGCATGCTGGCCACTCACTGGTTGTTCTCAGGCTCACAGACCTGAGCCCTGACCCCTATTGTCTGCAAGCAACTTCTCTGATTCAGGCAGCCTTTCTTTCATGGCATAGTGTGTCTGCTACATGTCCCAGCTCCTACCTCAAAGTATCACTTATAAAGCTGCCATTTATTGAGCAGCTCTGTCTCGTGGGCTCTGGAGACCCCAGCTCTCTCCCTACCCTGGAGTGAAGCATTCCTAGTGGATCCCATGGATTCACTGCACTTTCCAGATTGGTTCCCAGCTGCTGCTCTTTGCTTGTGAACTGAAGTCTGTTTTGTAAGTCTTTCAGTGTTATATAAACATTGATACCTTTTCCTTTGAAATGTCAGTTCATTATTTGGTATCTATAACATTTGCACCAGGCATCCTTTACCATTTCTGTCTCTGTAGTTAAATTTTATCAGTTTAAAATTAATAGTATTAATGAGCTTATTGGCATCTGAAAGGATGAGGTCTATGAGTTTAGGTGACAAATTACACAGAGTAATCTTTTAGATACTTACTGAAAAGACTAGTTCTTTCTACAAAGATCAAATTGTTCTAATTTGATTAAGCAAAGGGGACTAAAGCAGATTTATCCTAATAATATCAATTGCTTTGAATCTTTAATGCTGTAACTGTGCAAAGCAGTTTGGGGTTATTACATTTACATTATTCAAAACTGTCATGTAAATGAGGTAATATTGTCACTTTTAACATTTGAAAGAGTTTTACAAAGAAAATCAAGAGCTTGCTCAAATCACATGGACAACGACAAGCAGACATGAGGAATGAGTTTTTGAATGCCAGACCTAATCTCTGTCCAACTCCCTGTTATAATTCAGCTGGAAGTACTGTGCGATATTGTGTGAAGAACCTGAAAAAGACAGGTGGTTTGTTGCGTGGGGCAGGCAATAAATTAATTTAAGCTTTAGGAGATTGTTCACCACTAAACTGAAATGGGTCACCTGACCTTACCCATTTTTGTAGTACTTAACAAAACCAGGAATCACAGGGAGTAGATTGCTACTATAGTCCATTCACTATTATAAAGTACAGATAATCTTCTGATACCACCATGATCATAAAAGTGCAAGCTGACCAGTAATGGATTTATAAAGCATATGTGACACTTAGGGCTGAATAATATTAAAGGTTATCAACTCAGAAAAAGAACTAAAGATGTTTAAAAATTAAAAACAATAGTCTGCAAATCTGTGAGATAAATGAGAATTAATATTAATAGTTGTTAATAAGTAACTATTATTTTCACTATAATTGAAAATAAGTAACATTAAAATCTTATTGTTAGAGAAGATTAGTAACACGATGGGTATTCTTTATGTAAAAAGTGATTTTTCACAACTGATATAACTTTTGCTATAGGGAAATCCTTTAAAATAGAATATATCAGTATCATGTGGTGGTTTTTCCTTCTCTGAGCAGATGTTTGCCGCTGGAAACAGTTGGGAGAGGTGGAAGGCAGCACAATTCGTATCCCAAAACTGGCACTTTATTCCACGCTATGCTATAAGGATTTGCAAGGAAGGGAGGCTTTGAAATCATTGAATATTGGGCCCAGCGGGATGGCTCAGTGTCTAAAGCGCCTGCTTGGGAAAGCTTGGGCAGCTTCAGGGACTGCGGTTCGATCACCGGCACCACATGCTGCGCCAGCCCTGCCCCCGGGGAGGGCTGAGCCTGCCATAAAAAAATGAGTGAATAAACAAAGGTTCTGAAACAAGGAAAAAATAAATAAATAAAATTAAAAATTCTAAAAAAATGAAATCATTGAATATGGAAATGAAATATAAAAAGGCAAATTCTTTGTAAGAGAGAAGAAGGGTGATGAAAATGGCTTGTAATCAGCTCTAAAGTAAAGAGCTGTTGGGTGAAGTGTGTCAAGATCAAAATCACAGGATTCTTAAAAAGTATCAGCAAAGTTTTCAGAAAAAGTGGCAATTACTGGATATTATCACAGAACGCACTAAAGAAAAAGTCGCCAAGGATAGTGCCTCCTTTTCTGGTAACCAATATCCACAGGATAACAAACATTACAAGGACAGAGAGAGGGTATCCTTCTTCACTTTGATTCTCTTTTCTAACCTTATAATTGTCATGGTTATAATTGTTTATATTACACACTAGATTTTTATGTACTTCATTCATATTTTTCTAAATGATAATGGAAAGTGTGGATCTTCCTTTACTACCCCTTTGCAGAAAGCAATATATACAGCAAATCAAGGAGAAATAATTTCTAAAATGTACAAAAGAAGAGGGCTGACCAAATGACTCTGCAGATTAAAGCACCTGCAAGCAGGCACGGTGGCTGGCGGTTCGATTCCTGGGCCTGCTGTGCTGGCCCTGCCCCTGGGGCACACAGAGATGACAACTGAGACTGGGCTGGTGGCACGAACCTATATTCCCAACACTTGGGAGACTATAAATAGGTGGATCACTTTGAGTCTGAACTAGTAGTGCGACCCCGAACGCCCTATACATCTTTTCCTAAAACAGAAAAGAATTCAAAAAAAAAAAAAAAAAATGAAAAACATGAAACCATTTTTCTTGATATTTTGTCACAGTAAGAAGAGAGCAAATGAAGATCAGGCTCCATTTGAGGAAAGAGGAAGATACAATTAAATTTAAAAGACTCCCAGAGAATGAGGTATCTTTTTACAATGGTGGTGTATATACTCATCTTCATTTAAATGGTTTCTATCATTAGGATTCATTGAGTCCTCAAATCCAAACTTAAAACTCTCTACTCTCTCCTGGTTGACTGTTGGAAAATAATTTGTGACTGCATGGATGTATTAATGCAGACATTAACATATGATTGTTTCTAATTAGTCAAGAGCCATTCAGAATACCACTCCCACTTTGTGTTTCATGCTGCTACATAAATATCTCATAAGTCTGCCATCTACAAGTTTCTAATTAGCCAAGAACTGTCCAAAATAACTCATGCTGTTAAAGTAATATGACACAAGTCTAGCGTCTTTCTTTGGATAAACTCTTTGGAGATTTATTTTGAAAACTGTTTTGTTTATTTGAGTCAACAAAGAAATATTGACTATGCTTTGAATAGCCCAACTCAAATGTGCACTGCTGGTGGCCTTTTTCTAAGATTCTTTCTTGAAGTTTCTCTATGCAATGAAATTAAATAGGAAAAGCAATTACATTGTAGTGTATATGTCTATTCTATGTTTTCTTCTCGAATTAATTTCCACGAAACATATTGTACTTTCTTCCTCCTGTGTAATCATCATCATAGCAACAGAAACCACGAACCTGTTTAGAAACATAGAATCACAGGCATAGGCCTGGAGCATCTGAATCAGTCTGCAGAAGATCCATGATAGTTTTGGCGAGGTTCATAGTCACAGCTGAAATAAAACTCATAAAATAGCATGGGACTGGACAGAGCATCAGGGTTCTTGGGCAAAGCCTAACTTGAGGGAAAGCCAGTGTGGGGAGGTCAGTGGGAAGAGAAAATAGACCTTAGAGGGGCAATGACCCAAGTTTCCCCAAGCAGTCCAGGGCTACATTTATATGGTCAATGGGATACTTAAGTGAGACTCCTTTAAGTCTCCAACTGTATCTTGATTGGGACAATAAGTTGTACAATAACGTGGTATACAACTCAGTGTGGTTAAGGTTAATCCATGGGCTTGCTTATCTGCATATACTGTTTTTGGATCCCTTAAATCATGTCTTCAATTATCATAACACATTATTCTAGAAAAAAGAGAGAAGAATTTACCACTTTTCTGAACTCCATCTTTGAAGCAGCTGACAACCCCAAATCTTAATTGCTTGGTTTATGTCTGATTTTTTGCCACTGAAAGCAATTCAATTATGTACTTAACGATCATATGTAGTATTCTGGCGGGTCTAGGTTGTCAGCTGTCACAGGGGCACATTCCAAGGTTTAGCTTGGATTGGTTCCTCGTCGTCATCCCATCGGGTCCCTGGCTCGATCAGCACCCAGGGACAGCGGACCCCACTGCCTGGCTTCTCGTCTCCACCGTACCCCTTTCCAGCCCGCCACTCCACTCATTCTCCCAAATCTTCCAGGAACACTGAAAGCAGCAGCTGTGGAAACTGCCCCAGAGTCTGTGTCTGTAGGCACAGACACGCCTTCCAGTTACAAGCGACTCACTGCACGCCTCAACATTGATTTTTGTTTGTTTTGGCTGGTTGTTTTTTGTTTGTTTGTTTGTTTTTAACAAAAATGCCTAGATGTTTTGCACATGTGGATTGAATACCATTTTTTAGAACACAGAGGGCCAAAAATGGAATTTAATGTCATTTAATTTAAATAATTTCTCTGAAAACTGTGCCTTTTTTCTTACAAGCAAAAGAATATACTAGCCAATTTGCAATAGTTATTTTAGCAACAAAACAATATAAAATGAACTAAACTATAAAAAATTTATTTATTTTTTTTTTTTGCCAACATATACAACTCAAGTGACTGCTTACAGCTGCAGTTACTAAGAGCACAAAAAAGTACTACAATCAGCAGACTCTGTACATCTAAGAATAAATAGTTCCCTCCTTTTTGTAATGAGTAC
>PVJA010014219.1:25552-47968 GCA_004027025.1 Myocastor coypus
CCTCAGCAATATCTTTCAGCAAGAAAAACCCTGAAGAGTAAAGACTAGATACAATTACTATGTACAGTGAAAATCTGCTGCAAATATTTCTGAAGTAAGAAGGGGCCACATACCTATTCAACTAAGAAAACTACCCTTATAACACAGGATGATTTCAGTTTTAAGTCAGACCTAGAACACTTAAGCTGCCAATTGGATGCTGAATGGCAGAGCAACATCCCCAGTTTATGTCATGAATTCATAGGGAATCGGTTCCAGCAACTCTGCTTCCTTCCCATTGGTCCTCACAAAGTGTGCTTCTCTGGGAGGGAGAGGCTGGCACTTCAGTTGAGCCCAGGTACCTTTCTCTTTGGATTCTTTCTTTTTCTGATCATTTTCCTTGACATATTTCAGGAAGCTATCATGACTTTCGAGTGTTTAATATGCTCAATACTCACATTAATCCTCTTGGCAAGTATCTTGCCCTTAACTTGGTTGTTTACAACAATGCCAACAGCATGCTGGGTAACACAGTCTCCATTTTGCCATGACTACATTAGTGAGGCATTCCTTTAGGCACAGTACTCATTCCCTTGATGTCTACAACATCATCCTTTTTGTAGATTCACATGTATGTGGCCAAAGGTACCACCCCATGTTTTCTAAAATGCCTGAAGAACATATACCAGGTTCCCCTCCCCTTGCCCTTTGTGTTAGCCATTTTCTGCAAATTACTGGAAGATGGCGGTTCCAGCTGAAAGGCATGTGTGATAACAATAGTTTTCAAAGGGTTTGAGTATTTTCTGCCTAATATGTCTTAATATCACCTCTTAATTAAAGTACACATACAAAGAGATTGCATTCATAACAGCACACACACAGGTTAAATATTCATAAAATACTGAACTCCAGTCCTCCAGCTTTGCTGGATTTCCCTTTCGAAAAGGGAAAGATGATACAGCCCGTCGAATTATTATCATTTGACCAACCTTTCACTGCTTTGTTCCAACTCCTCTACTTCTTTTGCCTTGGACCAGTAGCTGCACTTTGAAGACTACATGCAGTGCACTAATTTCTTGAATAGTACACTCTGGTAGATGCCCAATAAATTTTATAAAAGATTAAAAAGTATATAAATCAGAAAATGGAAATTCCAATGACATAGTACAGTTATTTCAGGATTGTGGGGATTTTATTCCTGGAATTTTATTTATTTTGGATAATTTCTCTGACTGCTATTGCCATGCATTTATAAGAAGCTAATAGGGCAGCTAGTATGACCTCTGTTTTTAAATTACACGGAGGTTACATTGTGGACAAAGAACAGTTGTTTACTGAGGGTCCTGGACTGAGCAGCAGGATGGAATGGGGATTCTTTTTATACCCAGGCCATTGGTTTTTTTCCATAGGGCCTGGTCGCTCTTGTCTGCAATTGAATTGGACATGCTGCATTAATTAGCAAGCTGAAAGCACTTTTGTTTTCACTTTTGGCTCGCGGGCTCCAGTGAGTCTCTAATTTACACATTTCAGCCCTGCAGACACTTGCAGACCAGCATTTTGAGAGCAAGTCTGTAATTTGGCGTGGTCCACTCCTGTATGTGCAATGTAAGATGTGCATATATGTTTCATTCATGTTACAGAAGGACTGAAGGTTTGCCAAAATCACTTAATGATTCCAAAAAAGATAACTGGGTCCTCAATCTTACCCCACTTTTCTTTAGTCTGTAAATTGTTGTCTTTTGTTGCGACAGCTGATATAAATACAATGACCATTTTAGCAAAATATTCTTTCCAACAACCGATTCAAAGTTATGATAAAAATGAAACACATCTTTGAAGCCTTAATTATTGTTTCTTGGGAAAAATATCCATTAATCTGTCTATGAATTATCTATCTTCTCTGGAAATGTGTACACCAAGCAGCTAACACAGTATTATTCTCTGAGGACACAAGACCCTGAAAGTAAACTATGAAAGACTTCATTTTTCTTTACACATCTTTTTTAAAGAGAAAAGGTAAAATTTCAATATGTAATCTACACTTTAAAATTAGTAACACATTCACAAAACTACAATAGAAAAATGCACAGTATGTAAGATGGGAAAACAGAATCGTATGCAGTTCATAGGCATATAAAAGCTGCTCAACACCATTCTTAATAAGTAAAGACTCATTAAAGCAAAATGGAGACATCTTTTTTAGGTCTGATTTCCTTACATATCTTGATACTTCGGGAATTTTCTTTCATGATTATGTTTCCAAAAGAAAGATTACATTACTATTTTTTATAATCTTATCAATTGTACCTTAAAAGAAAACAACATGAAAGATAGTCTCCTAGCCTGTTAATATACAGGCAAAATACTGTAGACATTTGGGGCTGAGATTCTGATAGAAATCCACATAAACTGTTGAAATCTTAGTGCATCTTATTTCTCGACACAGAAAAGTGATTCGAGGATAACTCAGTGAAATCTCCTGGAATGGCCAACTTCAGCATCACACACACACACACACACAAACACACACACACACACACACACACACGCACACGCACACGCACACGCACACGCACACACACAACATAGAAAGAAACATGCAAGATATAGCATAGTAAGGTTGGGGTTATCTGTAATTCAAAATAATCTCACACTAAAACTGTTTGTATAAATTTAGGCATTAGTAAGATTTATATTTTAATAGCCTTCCTGCATTTTTCTCCTTTCATTATAAGTAAAAAATGTATTTAGTCTATAAAAGTTTAGAGATGGTGCAAGTTTCTAAGGATCACTCCAGGAAATTTCAGCCTATGACCAAATATACGCTAGGATGCAAAACACATAATGAAAATATTTACCAAATTATATGTCCAGTTTTCTATTACATTTTTGTTGATAATTTCTCCTAACTCAAATGTTAAAATAAGACAGTTACCAATAATAGCCTGCTAGCCCCAGCCCTACTGTTTCTCTTGAGAAGCTGAAAAGTAGGTTAGAAACTTTAGGGGGAGACGGGCCCCTGGGAAAAGATCGCCCAGTGTTGAGGTGAACAACAACAGCAGAAAAGGCCAAAACAACACTAAAATTTTAAGAGTAAAGGAGAACTTGGGAACAATCTGTGAGAATTTGCAATAAAAGTGAACAACAATGAAAATCCCACATTTTTAGAACTTTTGTCTCCACTGCCCTCTGTTGAGTAGCAACTACAGGAAATAAATAAGGGCAGAGAAGAGTCTTCATATCTCTGTGTGACCAGTGTTAAGAGAAGAGCACATCTCTTACCTCTGAACAGAGAATAGTCAGTCATCCCTGGGGAACTTATTAGCTAAAATACAAAAAAAAAAAAAAAAAAAAAAAAAAAAAAAAAAGTCTCTTGTCTATCACTCATACATTTCCTACATGCTTAAAGCAATTTCTGTGGAGGATGTGTGTGTGCACCATTCTCCAATAAGCCAGAGCTTCTGAGGTTTTCTAAATTTCAAAACTTTTTTCATACCAATAGAGATGTACAAAAAGTAGATTTTCTTTTTTCTTTCTAAAAAATACCCCACTAATTGGAGAAACTATTATAAGGCAAAAGGGGAAGTCTCTGGCTATGCCAATCGAAGTTAGTTTTTTATTCTCATTTTAAAATCAACCTTGATTTTTTTTTTTTTTTGTATATCGCTGCATTACATGGGTAACATATTGTAATGGGGATTATTATTCTTAATATCTATTATGAAGAGAACTTCTTATACTGTAGTTATTTTTATTGAAAGCTCTGAGATGTAGTGATTCCATTATAGATAAAAATAGTCTTTAAAAGATTATTACTTTCATAGGAGGCTATCCATGAGATGTAAAGGTGCAGCACAGTATCAATCAGCAACATAGAATTATATATAGGCAGGCCACACAGGACCAAATACTGAACGTTCTTTCAACAGGTCAAGGGGTTTGGGTATCTTTTAGTCTGTTTTGCCTCAGATTTGTTTCCACTGCCTCATTCTAAGACCTAGTGCCAGGTGTATCCCTTTCCTTCCCTGCTTGTAATCTCCCTACCCTTTTCTCCACTTAACGAACACTACAAATCAGGGAGAGGTGCAAGTTTATTAGCATGTCATGATAGTCCATAGTCATCAATAAGAATTCTGAGCTATCTGCCCTACCAAGACACTTTTCCTCTGAAAGTAAGGAGAAAAATCAGGCCAGGAAACATGATGGATTTTCCAACATCTAGGGGAATATATCCATCATCTTCCATCCCAATTGCTAGGAATCACAGAGGATTCCTGTGAACATCAGATGTAGGAAAAGTTGTCTGTTGTTCTTCCACCGTCTTCCAAACTTTCAGGCGAGGTTAAGAATACACAGCATGTGTCTTCACAGAAAAGGGAGCATGTCCATCAAAAACACCAGTCATGGAAGTACTAGTCAAGAAAGAGGAAGGGAAGAAAACCTTAAGCTTTAAACTGATGCTAAAACTGACCAGTGAGTGATGGGAAGTGATTAGTATCATGTATTGTATTTATTTGCCTTAGTTATCTTTTTCATGTTCCAAAACAATTGCATGAAATACTTATTGTCTCTGTATTATGAACAAGAAAATACTCATATGGCAAAGGCTTCCCAGATGACGACGGCACCTGTCTGCTCCCTCACGTCCCTTCTTCAACTCCTGTAGGTTGTATGAGCCTGCGCCAGAGTACCTTTTGCATTTGCAAAATAGAAGAATAGTATCATAGTTAACAGCATGGACTTAGCAAGGACTAGAATGCAATCACAACCCAGATCTGTCCCTGAAGCTATGTAGTGTGGCATAATTTCTTTGTGCCTTACTTTCCTTATGAAAGAATAGGGTGCCTGCCATTTTTATATTACAGGATACTTGCTAAGATTAAATGTGTAAATGCTCACAGAACATCTAGCTGTGTCCATAACAGGGAAATAGTATTTTTCTGAGGGGACAGATAGCCACTGATTTTCTTTGTATTCTTTAGAGGGATCTAGTCAATGCTCACTAATGACTGAAACATGAATGACTCAATAGATGGACAGATGACAGGCGGGGGTATGATTGATAGATGGATGGATAGCAGGTGAATAACCTTTGAATCTCAGAACAACACTCTTCCTGTTAAAGGTATTTGTCATTACCATGTAGGTGAAGTTTCTATGACATATGAGTCAGGCTAATGGCTGGTGATTTATAGCATGGGGCACATGGGTAAAGATATACTCAAGGCAATTGTTTTTTTAATGTGTCCATCAGTATCCCTCCATGTAGTACCTAAAAATGACTACAGTACCTCCTTTAAGAAATAACAATGAGAGGGAGTTAGATCAGCAGTCTAAGCACCAACCTGGCAAGCACAGTTGCCAAGGTTTGATTCCCCAGTACCACGTGTCATGTGGGCACCATGTGCCAAATGGGCCACTGAAGCTGGGCTGGGTGGTACATGCCTGTAATACCAGCACTGAGGATGTTGAAACAGGAAGATCACTACGAGTCTGAGCTACCTAGCAAGACCCTGTAGCAAACACATAAATTAAAAAAAAAAAAAAAAAAGAAATGATAATATGAGACACAGAGTGGCTGGAATGATTCTTTGTTTATGAGTTATATTCCTTGGCCTTTCAAAACATGCTTCTACACTAACAAAGGGGTGCGTAATGTAATTGTATATGTCTTTCAGTATTGTGATTATTTAAAGAGATACCATATGTAGAAGGTTTGTCATGGAAGGCTAACGGGTTCTTTCACTTTGAGGAAGAATGTCTGACACTTAGCATCCTTTCTTTTGCACGCTCTTTCGTGCCCTCGCAGAGGGACAGCGTGTTGATTATCCTATCCAGGAACTGACAAGCTGTCATGCTCATCTCTACCATCTAAGGAGAAATGTGGGAGAGGTGCGCCGGTGCTTCCATGAGGCCCCTGAGGAGCTCGAGGGATGTCGTTGTTTCCTCTGTCTTACTGTGCAAAGGCACATGAGAGTCTGGCCAGGCTTCGCAGTTACTCTTGCATCAACCTATACATAAACTCTGATAAACTGTCTTTTCTTTCTTTCTTTCTTTCTTTCTTTCTTTCTTTCTTTCTTTCTTTCTTTCTTTCTCTTTCACATGCATCATTTTTGGCAGGATTGCACAGCTTAATTTCACTAACAGGAACTTTAAGCACCATCAAATGTAATCACTGAGGTTGTTTATGCAGTTAGCATAATTATTAACATTATCTTCATTTCAGAACTACAATGATAGAAAATTACACTAATTATCAAGAAAAAAGAAAAAGAAAATGGTTTTGTCCCTAACTAATTGGGTAACTCTTCAAAAGTGCCCCTCCATTTAACTGAATATATATATATATATATATATATATATATATATATATATATATATTCCTTTTGTATTAAATTTAGTGTTGTCATATATTAACACCAGGAGCAAAGTACTAAACTTCTTAGTTAAAAATTATTAAATTTTAGAAGTATCACCATGCAGCAAAGATAAGTTTTTAGTTCTAATATAAGTTATATTGATGTAAACAAAAATACATACCAAGTTTTCATGGTCAGCACAGATCTTAATATTTTCTTTATGGGAAACAAAACGTAGAAGAAACCCAAGAAATACTAAAGGTGCTTTAAAATTTTGTGCAACATGGTGTGTGACCCACAAGCGTATTGTAAGTTACCTATTACAATCAAATGCACTATTGGCTTTTCTAAGTGCTAGAAATCTAAATTCAGATCCCTAATATAAAATCCCTTGTGATCTCCCATTACCTCCACAGCTCCGACAAACCCTCTTCCCTGGACTTCTCCTCTGTCTGACCATTGCACCAATGCACTGGAGCCTTGACAGATCTTACTTTATTGATATCTCATCCTCAATGACATCTGTCCTCTATGCTTACTCTATTTCACCATCTAGCCCAGGATACTGCGAATTTCTGTCTATTGACCATGACTGTCAAGTCCAGTGCTTTTAGGAAAGGCTTTAACATACATACATATATATATATATATATATATATATATATATATATATAATTAACCTCCTATGTTGTTGCCCATTCATTGAGGCCAACTGTCTCTTGAGTGACTAAATTCCTGTATGAAATGCCACAAATTAGGTATCTGTGAGAGGTTTTTCACGTGTTCCTCACCTTTAATCCTAGCAATTCCATGGTAGCATGGGCTTTTGATTCTTACCATCTCAGCGAACTCTTGCTCATACTACATAGGGATCTTATACTACATGTCTAGCACCTATTTTTACACAGGACTGCTCTATTTCTAACCCCTGGTTCAAAAATGTTCAAGGGCACCATCTGCTATCAAAAATACATGTAATCAAATTATTAATTCCAGATGGACACTGGTCTTCCCACAATCTAATTTCAACATTTCCAGCTATCTTCCCCTTACCACACCATGCATCCGCTCACAAGCAACTCTGAGAACGCACATAAATCAGGCACCTAACACGTTGTCTTGAAACACACAGTCAGTGTTAAAAAATATAAAAAACATTCCACATCAGCATAAATTCAAGAAACAGAAGTTGTTACAATTTAACATTTCTCTAGAGTAGCCTTTCTAACCTACTGATATACATTGAGCTGAAGCAAATATGGTCAAATTGTACTTTAAGTTAATTTTTAAAAGAAAATACAAAATGTTTGCATACCCCAGTGTCATTGTTTGTGTTAACCATTTTTTATCTTCAATATCCTCATAACAGACATATTATGTATCAACTCTACCGGACATTATTAGATGTTTCCTAGCTTTACCTGGTAATGGACTACTGTATAATTCCAGTATTAATGCCTCCCACATATTTGCCTGTGGGGTGTTTCACAGAGAATGTTCATGCTGTGAATTTCTTAGTATGTTGCTATGGTTTCCCATGCAAAGTTCAATTCATTTATAAGTCACCTATTAACTTTATAGTTTTTGGAAAACATTAATGTTATGAAGGCCTTCAATCTTAAAAATGACTCTTAGAGTTTCCAAATGACTCTCTAAAACTTTGAGACCAATTCAAGGGTGAAGTAACCTTCTCTTTCAACAATACCTGAATTACTGCCCTTCAAAAGATAATAAGGTTTTGGAAGGCGACCCAATCCTTGCCAAGCCACACTCTGTTGAGACAGAGTAAAAGGGTTAAACCAAGCCTGCATCAGAGAGATTGCAAATACTCGCCAACCTTCAGCTGGCTGCCCTGGGCTCCTGGCCCATCACGTGTTCCAAAAATATAGCTAGCACAGAAAAAAGGAAATGGAAAATTCTAAGTAACACAAAAATTTAGTGTTATGTTTTGTTGGTTTGTTTAGCTGGGTAGGAATACCTCTTGAGCAATTTGAGTTAAGGTAGTGAATGAGTCAAAACTTTAACTTGGTTGTTTAAACTGTAACTCAATTGCTTATACACTTATTATCCGATGAAGAGCACTAATGTTTTCTTAACTTTGCTTCTTATTTTCTTGTTATGCTTTATCAAATCTAAGTCTAGCATCATATGCTAACCTCCAAGTTTCATATTTTTTTCAGAATAAAGTCAATGGTATCTCCCATTTTTCCCAAAACCTATGAAACAAAGATAAACTATTGTGGTTTACAGAACAGTGCAAAAAGCAGCAAATTTGACTCTTTCTTCATTATTTTTAAGGGTCCTACTCTAAACTAGTCCTAGCAATCACTGAAAAGAGACTGAGTACTATGCCATCATTCCCTGAAAAGGGCTTCCTTACTTCCTGCTTTGTCTCCATTTTCTTGAGCATGCCAGGGTCTGCACAGTGACAACCTGAATACCACTAAGCCAAGTATGTCCTTCCCGGCTTCATGTGTACTTCCTGGCAGGGGAAGACAATAATTGTACGTAATAGCTCTATGCAGCTTGTATCTGTCTAAGACCTATAGGTTATTACAGCCTTGAGGTTTCTGAGAAATGAAGTACCCGAGTGACCATGACTTTTCCTTTTTACAACTACACCTGAGTCTCTGCCATTCTCAGAAATTAAGCACACTTGAAGTAGCAATTAAATATTTTCATGATATGGTTATATTTAGCATAGACAGTCATGTTGGTTGTGTGTAAAATATCAGTAACCAAGAACTGTGCACAGGGGAAATAAAACCCATTTTCAAATGTATGTTATAAATACATAGTCAATAAAAAATTGAAAAATATGATGAATGCAGTAAAAAACAATTTCACCATGAACTTTTCAAAGAAAAAAAATATATCCTAGGTAATACACCTTGGAAATCATAATCACAGGTTGCATAACAGTAATATAGTATGTATAACCTATTTATTCTTGAAAAAGTATTTTTGTTCCTGAATGTGAATTAAAATATCTTTTGAAGTAATTTTTAAAAGAATGTGTATCTCTATAATAGATATTAATATCAAACACTTCAAATTCATACAAAAGTTTCCAGCTTTTAAGATAAAAATTTTAATCCATGCCAATTATGGAAGGAATTGTGTAAATATAAACCTAAGGAGGAAAAAAAATCTGAACAAACCCACAAAGATTTGAGGCAGGCAACAGAAATCCTGAAGGATTAACACGCTGCACATACTTCAGGCTGACAAGTTGAAGTACCAGCACCAAATAAAACAGCTAAATAATTTACTCTTCTCAAAGAATACCTTCTCATCCATTATAATTACCCTAAAAGAGTTCCACCACTTGCATGCTTCTAAGAGGGTTTTTACAAAGATATATACATAATTGAAAAAGAGCGCTTACAATCCTAAAATGAAATTTCACCACTTTTGGTGTTGAAGAAACACAACTTACTTAGAATATGGATTTCTTTTACATTTCTTTTTCCTCTACAGAATTTTAAACTTAAAGACACAAAACTTGGGATAAATAAATTAAGCACCAAGGAATACAATACATTATTTTTCACCTAATTTTGCCATGCTCCCAGGATTTTACATGAACATTTTAAAAGTATTTAAGATTCTTTTCTTTTTATTTCCCCCAAGTTACCAACCTGGTAAACCACTGAAATGTTTGCTAAACTAGGAGAGCACTGGCATTCTGTTAGAGTCCCGTCATT
Source organism: Myocastor coypus (assembly GCA_004027025.1). Taxonomy (NCBI): domain Eukaryota; kingdom Metazoa; phylum Chordata; class Mammalia; order Rodentia; family Myocastoridae; genus Myocastor; species Myocastor coypus. The sequence continues at coordinate 35,598 of PVJA010014219.1, forward strand.
CTCCTGCTGCACGGGACAGTCTTTAACAAGACTTATACACGCTTCATTCATCAGTATTCTACTCTGGAGGAGCTCACACTTACGGTGAATTCTGCTCTTCAACTTAAATACCAGTGTCTGTGGCAGGCCAGTGCTGTCTTTGCCGATCCAGCATCCCTCAGGCGAGGTCCACCCTTTCCCTCGAAGTGCACCCAGGGATTAGTCTGACTTCCCCTAAATTCTCTCCTCTGCACAGTAAGAGCTCATCTTTCCTGTATGAAGCAGGAGATGGTGTTGCTATGACAACAGAGCACATTCTAGCCGTGGGACTACTGAGATGAGCCTTCAAAGACTCGGAATCGTGCACTCAGTCTTCCTCCAGGGCGATGGGCCCCTTCCTTTCAGGTTTAATCCCCCAACAAGTTTACTGTCTGCCCAGGTTGTTGATTATCTATGCATTTTGCTACAGGGAGATCACTGGTTAAGAACATGACTGGAAGATCACAGAATTATTTAATAAAAGTGCCATTCTCCATTCTATTAAATTTCCAATTGTAAATGCTCTATAAAGCTGTTTTGAAATGCTACCCCCACTTAAATTTGAAGCATCCTGCTTACTTTTAGTTTTTTCTAAGACAATAATAAGATGTGAAGAACAGTATCATCAAGGGAAGTAGTTTTTAAATTTTCATTGCGTGAACTTCAAGGTTACACACACACACACACACACACAACACAACACAACCATTTTCTTTCTCCAGCATCAATCTGTGGAGCCTTGATGTTTCAGGGTGGGGGAGGGGCTATGCTAACAAAAGCAAATCCCAGCAGCCACGCTTTACATACATGTATTAGCTAGAGAATAATCGCTATAAGCACTAATCATTTAGAGAAATAGTCATAAGTGGAATCTAAGTGCCTAGATTCTGCCACAGCAGACGAGAGATCTGGCATTAGCCCATATTATATGAAGGCAGATTTTATATATTATTTTTAAACAGAGCAGCTCCATTTTGGGGATATCGTAATATTTATAATAAGCGAATAGCTCATTGTATGTTTTAATATGTAATACATTTTAACAGTCTGACCACTGTACTGTTTTGAGCAATCATTTTCTTCACAGACATTCCTACAGTTCAAACATGCCCCTCCCTGTCATGGGGAACAACTAAGGGGCAGGAATCCTTTCCCTCCTCAGCTTCAGTGGCTGGGTTCTCCCACCATACTACCTGAACTTGGTTTCCACCCAGCCAGTCACCTTGTCCTTTCTTACTTTTTGATTTCAGCATGGTGATTCTCATTTTCTAATCCTTTATGGCAGGAGCTGCTGTTATTATTCAGCGTCACCCTTCCCCCACCAGCAGTAATTATCCTCCTTTGTGACAGAAGCAACATTCTCGCTATCATCAGCCCCTACACTTTCAGTGCAGAAACAGAACTGGACTTTATAGGTGTTGCTGTAACTCACGTTTGAGGGTACCTACAGGCTCAATAGCAGATTCAGTGCTTTATTGCCCTTCTGGAAAAATCTTTGAGCTGTCTTCATTTACTTCTTCTCATCCTAACGAGTTTGGAAAGCTTTAAGATCTAACTAGATTTCAATATCGCACATAATATATGCACTCGCATTTAGTAGTTCACATAAAATGAAGGAGTGTCCTTTAAAATTCAGTTCAGTTTGTGCTTTTGATTCCTATCACACTAAAAAATACAACCATTAAAGTTTTGTTTAACGTATGTGTTGGCATAAATGGCTAAGACACATATGTATCCACTTCACAAACCGGCAGACCAGTTTGCCTTCAGGATCTTCTCTCTAGAGCTTATCTGAAGATACATACTCACAATTTAAAGTTTTAACACCTGTTTTCATTATGTTCATTATTATCTAATTAGTAAAGGGCTTTTAAAAAAAATTTCACTCCCATCTTCCCTGAAACTGGATATATGCCAAAACATGTAAACAACATATGGCTTACTTTCAAAATCGACCAACTAGAATTACTTATTTCTAAAGCATTTCTAGCTAAAAAAAATGTTGAAATAATTTCTTGCTCTAATAGGTAATGTTTGCCATCTGCTATTCTTTCATTACTGACTACCTAGAGATCAGTCATATTGTATATTTTCCAACGTCCCATCCCCCAAGCAAACAATACTATTTATGAAAAAAGTTTAAGTAGAACATGATGAGTGTACCACAATTTATATTTAAATTTGAAAGTGATTTATACCCAACCAGTAATATAGGAATAACAGAAACCCTTAAAAGTTTGAGAGTTTCACAATTTTCTCCCATATATTATTTATAAGAGCTCCTATTTCTCAACAAGGTAATCAGAGCTTACAATAGCTATGTTTGTCTTAGAAGAGCTGGGGTACAGAATACAGAAGATACAATATTTTATCAAAATAAATTCTAGAGGTTTCATAGTTTGCATGTGGACCAACCCTACAGCCTGATGTGTTAAGAGAAAGATTGGTCCCAAGATCTCAGAACTGTGAGGAGTTGAGGGTTTTAGGAGGAGGGAAGTGTGCCCTCAGCGGGTGGGTACATGGCCTCCTCTTTTTTCTTTCCACCCTACTTTGAGATGGGATGCTTTTTGCTTCAGTACATGCTCACGCCATGATGTGGCACCATCCACAGCCCTCTCCGGAAGTCAGCTAATCAAGGTGCAGTGACTTTGAATACCCCAAAAGAAAACTCAATAAATCTTTTCCAATTGAGTTACCTAAAGCATTTCAGTGTACTAACACATAGCTCAGTAATAGAAGGATGACTTCCAAGGCAGTTTTGAAGAAAAGTAATGAAACACTAGAGCTAGTGACAAGAAGAGCAGAGAGAGAGTCAGTCACAAACACTTCCCTCTCCCCACAGAAATCTCCATCTTATGGACAATCAGGGGCTCGGCCATTAGACTTTAGCTAGACACTGAACACCGCCTGCAAGGACAAACTACATCCCTCATCTGTGTGCTGATTCCTCATCAGAGCCAGGCACATAGTGGTGTCTGTCTCATAGGTTTCTTAGGAAATTTAAAGGAATAAGAAATACAAACTACGTGCTAAACAATAGCTAATGACTATAAGTAAGATCGTCTTCTTACATGAACAAAAACCTGGTCTCTTTTTGCTTTGCAAGACACTGAGTTATCACTCAGAAAATTTAAGTAGCACTTTCTTGAGTAGACATTATGACAGTGGCTGAAATTCAAAGATTTAGGTCAGTGGCCTGTAACACAGCAGCAACAGCAGAAGACTGAGTGGCTAACTCTTCCCAGGAAGTCCGGCAAGCCTTCATACTGTGAGGGGGCAATTCCTGAGTAGGAGATTTAAAACTACATAGGCAAGTATTTATTATGTGTATATTAAATAGCAAGTTACTTTCCCTACCATCTCTAAAATAGTATTTTTGCTACCATCTGTATGATTTTAATGTCTAAGAAAACAAAATGAATAAATAGCATCTAATAATGCTAAAATGTCTTAAGAAAAATCTAAATCCATCTGATCGTTATAGGTTTACAACGTCAAAAAGGTACTGCTTTGAACGGAAAAGCATGTTATTTTAACAAATGAGGTAAAGTAATATACAATTGATCCATAAAAGAAATTACTCTTATTTTGACATTCTTACTTTCCTTAAAAAAAAAAAAAAAGCTTAAGAGATACAACTCAATTTTAAATTGCACAACAAAATAAATTCTAGATTCTAGGTGCATTAAAGATTTAAATTAGAAACATTTTAAAATTCTGTAATACAAGTTATTTTTTTAAGAATATTGGTAGAGGAATATAAACTTCAGAATGTCAGTGATAGATTGTTTGGTTCAGAAAGCTACAGATCTATTCCCACACTTTGACGTTTTTATTAGCCATCCATTTATTTAACAGCAGTAATGTGCCAGATATCAGGAAGAGAATGAAAGGTAAGACAGTCTTTGCCTTTAGAAGATACTAGCCTGGCGTTTCACAAGCCTTTGCTGTTCAGAGTGCTAATTATTGTGAAATTATGCACAGGAAGTTATGAAAATGCACAGGAGAGATTTTCTTCAATAGGAAGGATTAACTATGATATTAACAAGGGAACACGGAAGTGGAGCTATGTTGGACTAGCTCTAGCAGGCCTGTGTTCATACAGAACATAATTTGGAAATACAGCTTTTAAAACTGTGTGCTTGAAATCTGTCTGAAAGCATCCAGCAGCTCAGAGGCAACTAGCGTGTGAGTCCCAGGTCCCCCAAGAGAAGGAAACCAGTGACATATGAAGGACAAGGAACTTTGTCTCTCTATGCAAATGTCAATTTTCATGGGAAAAGAGGAAAAATAAGAATTTGAATGTACTTTCTAGTGGCAGACAGAAGTAAAACATTTGAAAACCCCATAGACTACAGGAAAAAGAAATGGATTTTAGGCTGAAAATGGTAGCCAAGCTTCATGTAGCCGAGAGAAGGTAATAACAGAGAGGTAAGACCACAGAGCCCTGCCTTTCGCCTTTGAGGCCTTTGAATAGCCTTGGGTTTCAGAGAACAAAAGGCAAAAGAGGTAAGTAGGAAAGTGCTGAAAACATCACTTTTTTACTGAACACTGAACTCAGAATTAAAGAGACTATGGATTTTCAGCGAGGAAGGGCTTTTGCAAGTAGTCCAGGCTTTCCTCTCAAAGCTCACTAGGACTGACCTATGAAGAGGGGAAAGATAGATGAAGAGAAACACCCACTCTGGGAAGGTGCTGAAGCCAGTCAGTTCAGGACTACATTTGATCCAAAGGATTGCCTATAAGGGAAATCCCCTGAGCCATGAATCTTCGCAGGACTGTCTGCTATTTTTTTATTTCCAATTCTAGAATTTCATCTTAAAAATGTCAAAACCTACCAAAAAAGAGGATCACAATTGGAAAACAGAATAAAAACAAGCAACAGAAAAGTAATCCTTCAGGTGTTAGAGTGATTAGAAATGAACTTTAAAAAAAAATAGGTAATTGCCATGTTTGCATGAATAGACAAAAAGAGGAGTGGTTTCAACAGAACTAGAATGTGGAAAGAGGAATCAAGTGGACAGTCAAGGGACTTAGGCGATAGCCCAGGGGCACAAGTGCCTGCCTGCCAAGTACAAGGTCCTGAGTTCAATTCCTCTTTCTGGGGGGAAAAAAAAAATGGACAGTCAAATTGGAAGCAGGAGAGATAGCTTAACTCTCTAATCACCTTCCTGGTAAGCTCAAGGATCTGGGTTCAATCCCCGATACTGCATACAGTGCTGGCCCAGTGCTGTGCTGGCCCCATACCTACCCAGCCATGGAACCCAGGCATGGTAGCACATGCCTGTAATGCCAACTCTGGTGAGACTGAGACAGGAGGACTACAGAGCTACATAGCCAAACCCTGTACCATACAAATAAATAAATAAAGATTTTTACAAAGAATTTAATGTATTGAATTATTAAAAACAGGGATTTAGCAGACAGATAATATAGTTGATAACAGAAAGACTAGCATATAGGATTAATATGTTAAAATATAGTACAATAATTATAATGACATAATATATAATAATATTTGGACTGAAACATGAAGTACATAAAAATTTGTGGAAACATGTAGCAAACAGGAAAAGGAAACATCAGTGTTGTGCTAATAAGTATTTTATAGCTGTTCTCAAAAAATAGGGTATAATATTATGAATGTCACTGATCAAAACATAATTTGCAAATCATAATAGAATATATAATACTCTCCTCTAAATTCCAGAGAGCCAATTGATTCTGTTTGAATACTTACCCTGGATTTTGCTTAATAATCATGATCAAGTGCAGTTCAACATGAATGTGGGCTTGTGTTTTAATCATATTAATAAGTAAGATGCAAGGGTCAGTTGAGGTAGTGAAAATTTACTTGATTTTTGGTAGCATGAAACAATTGCTTGATGAATCAGATGACTATTTTCAAATGTTAGTTACTTCTCATGCCTGGTAGCCTAACACAGCTTCTGACCAATGCTCCACACACACATGTTCCTCGTGTGTCCACTAAACCCATTGTCTGCAGTGATGTGCAGGTCTAAGTCACACTGACCCGCTGGTGGGCACCCTCTCCACTAAAGGAAGACAGATGATGAGCTATCCTGTTATTATTCTCTGGCCGGCTGCTTCTCCCTTCATTTCTGTTAATATTTGCTTCAAATATTTGAAATTGCTGATATGGACTGGATAAATATTTATAACTGTTTTATCTTCTTGGTAAATTGACACTTCTAGCATGTACGGTCCTTTGTGTTTTGTAGTAGTGTTAGTCATAAAGCCTGTTTTTTCTGATATTGGTACAGTTACTCCTGCTCTCTTTCATCTTCTACGGCATGAAATATCTCTTTCCATCTTTGGACAACTAGCCAGGTGTATCCTTACTCCTAATGTGTGTATCTTGTAGACAGAATAGAACTTGAGCTTGTTTTATGATTTATTCATCCAGTTACAACTTTTAAGAAACTTTTGTTGGCGTATGTTTATTGTTCACTCATCATGGGAGGCTGGCATGTGCATCCAGCATTGTTTCTCAACTCTTTTTCTAAGGCCTTTCTCAAACTCCATCTTTTCCTTTCACCACTCGGACGATTCATTCTCCATATATTTACATGTGTATTTCTGCCCATGATGGTCGTGTTCCTTGTAGAACTTTGAAGCATGCACATAGAACTTCATAATCCCCTCCTATTCTGATTCATCCCCTTTCTCCCCCCTTTCCCCTACCTCTCAGTTCCCTTTCTATAAGCCAAAGATGCATTTCCCTATTTTCTACTGTCTGCTTCTTATTTTGCATTGTATTTATATATTAGGGTTCTCATATAAGACTGACAATGTGCTATTTAACCTTGTGTATCTGATGTATTTACTTAATAATGTTTTCAAGGCAGTCCCATTTACCTACAAATGATTCAATTTTATCCTTCATTATAGCAGAGTTGTACTTTGTTGTCTATAAACACCACATTTTCTTTATCCATTCATCTGTTTGTGAACATTTAGGCTATTTCCAAGACTTAGGTATTATAAGTTGGGTATTATGCTATAAAAATAAACATGTATCACTGTAAGAGGGTGTTAACATTTGGAAGTGATGCCAGGAAAGGGAATTGTTGGCTCAAATGGAATCTCTATTTTTTTTAGTTTTGTGAAGAATCTCCATACTTATTCTCATCATGGTTGTATCAGTCTACACTTCCATCAACAAAGAAGGCTTCTCCTTTCCTCAAACCTCTCCAGCATTCATTTCTTGATGGTAGGCATTCTCTGGAGACACAGGGCTGTTTGCTTTTGCATTTTTTGAATGCCGATTGCAAACTTTTTTTATCTATTTCTTAGCCATTGGTACTTATCTATCTGATAACCATCTAGTCATTTTATAGGGCTCTTTTTAAATGGCTGTCTAAAGTTGAGGGTCTATTTCTGAGTTGTTAATATATTTTAGGTATTAGTCCTGGGTCTGATAAAGAGCTGGCAACTTTTCTAATTTTTTGGGTTGTACCTTCCCTCTGTTGGTAGTTTCTGTTGCTGTGCAGAAGCCTTTTAACTTGATATGACCTCATTCACTGATTCTTATTATTATTTCTTGTGCAGTGGGGTTCTGTTGAGAAAGCTTTTATCTATTTCTATATTTACAACAATCTTACCAATATTATCTTACAATAGATTATAATACTGATACCTTTTATTTATTTTGATTTTAGTTTAGTATATGGTAAGAGATATGGCCCTGGGGTTTATGTTTGGCATGGCTAGAGCCAGTATTCTCAGGATCTTTTGTTAAAGAGGCTATCTTTCCTCCAGCAAAAGTACTTAACCTTTTTGTCAGAGTTAAGTTAGCTCTGTGTGGTCGGAGTTATTTGTACATCCTATATCATGTTCCACTGATCCATGTCTATGTTTTTGACAATATCATGTTTTGCTTCTTTTTTAATCACTGTATCTTTCTTTGTGTAGCCTGTTTATCTTCTGAGTGGGCAGTTTAATTACTAATGCTTAAAGTAAAAATGTAGGGAAAGTTATACTATTGCCAACTTGTGAATTATTTCCCATCTATTGTAACTGTTTCTCCTTCAGTCTCTTTCTGCCTCTCATTTTTATTAATTTTTTTATAATTCCATACTTTAATTCTATTTACATTTCCTTAATATTGTAGATACTTTCTTTACAGTTACTATTGTAATGATTGGTAGGTGCTGGCCCGAGTACAAACTGCTACATTATCATGGCCCTGAGACAACATGGCTGAATCCCAAAACAACAGCTTGACTTCCCACTGACCACTTCCTCCTTCCTCCCCACTCCAGTCCTGCTTACAACTTCCTCTTAACTTTCCCACATACACAAGGGAGCCCCAAGTCAGCTCCTCCTACTGTGTCACTGAACCTGCCCCTCCAAAACCACCCCTAATAAAAGTCCCTGAAGTCTCATCCTCCCTGTCTCAGGTCAGAGGCTCTTCCTGTCTCCCGGCCCTCCATCCTGTCTCGTGTCTCCTGGGTTGATAAAGGCTCCCGCTCTTTATTTCTGCTTTTCTGCCATGCTGCTGCTGTTTCTGCCACCAACACTGTGCCTCTGATAGAATATATCAATTATACAAAACATCTTAAAGTTATGGCATTCTATTTTAACTGTTATCAGCTTCAATCGCACCAAAATTCTACTTCTTACACACCCAAATCTATGTTACTTCAGGCCTAAAATACATTTTTATACTGCATGTGTATGACCATGGATTTGTATTTTTTTATCATTTTAATTCCATACAAGATTGAAATTTAAACTCGTAAGCAAAATTGCAAAATTAAGTACGCCTATCCATGTATTTACTTTTACTGAAGGACTTTACTTTTAGATGGCTTGATGATTCTGTTTTAATGTCTCTTATTTTTGACTTGAGGGACTCCCTCCAGCATGTCCTATAAAGCACAGTTAGTAGAACAAACTCCCTCAGCCCTCTCTTCTAAGAAAAAAATTAAAAAAAAAAAACCCTTAATTTCTCCTCAAACTTGATGGTTCTGAGTGCTCTTGATTGATAGCTTTTAAAATTTCAGGGGGTTGAGGAGATAGTTCCATGACACGGGTGCCTGCCTGGCAAGCACAAGGTCATGAATTCGAGCCCCCGCCCCACCAAAAATCAATCCAGCTGGGCGTGGTGGCTCACGCCTGTAATCCCAGCACTTGGGAGGCTGAGGCAGGAGGATTGGTGCGAGTTTGAGACCAGCCTTGGCTACAAAAGTGAGCGCAGGATCAGCCTCAACTGCATAGCGAGACCCTGTCTCAAAAAGACAAAAATAAATAAATAAATAAATAAATAATAAAAATAAAATTTCAGTATTTTGAATACATCATCCCATTGTCTTTGGCCTACAACATTTCTGCTGAAAAATCCTTTGATAATACTGTAGAAGTTATCACAATGGGATGTCTTGCTTTTGTAGCTATTCTCAAGGTTCTGCCTCTGCATTTCAGTAATTTGACTATAATCTCTTGCTGTGAATACCTTCTGATGTGTGCTAGAGTCAATTGAATTTCTTTTTTCTTTTTTTTTTTTTTGAGACAGGGTCTTGCTATGCAGTTCAGGCTGACCTTAAGCTCACTTTTGTAGCCCAGGCTGATCTCGAACTCACATCAATCCTCTTGCCTCAGCCTCCCGAGTGCTGGGATTACAAGCGTGGGCCAGCACGCCCAGCTAGAGTCGATTGAATTTCATGAACCTGCATACTTGTTTCTTTCTTTCCTCAGATTAGAAAATATTTTGGCCATTATTTATTTAAATAAATGTTGCACTACTTTTCTCCATTTACTTCTAACATTCCAGTAATTTGTTCCTGGGCTGGCTTATTGATGTTCTCCAAGTTCCTTAGGCTCTCCTAACTTTTGTTGCCCACTTTTATGTTTTCACTTAATGATTTCAATTAACCCATTTTTTAAAATTAGCATATGTCTGCAGCACATAACTATTGCACCAACCCCATAATGCTTATAGGGGATAGGCTGCATGTACACAGCAAACCTCAATCTTCTTTTCCCCGTTTTGTTCCACCATCACTTTTCTTCAGTCCTTAAGTTTAATTACGTTGTATTTTTTTTTCTTTATCTTTAGTGAATTTTTTTCATTTAAATTATTGCATTATTGGTGCCAGAATTTCTCTTTGGTTCTGCCTTTTGTTTCTAACGTTCTGTTAAAATATCTTTTTGTTCATGCATTGCTTTCAGTCTTTTTTTCCCCACATTATCTTTGAGCTCATTAAACATCTTTCATGTAGTTGGTTTGAATGTTGATTAGGAAGTTCAAGGATGTGCATTTCTTTAGTGTCTGTGGCAGGAATTTCCTTTTGAACATTCACCTGCGACATGTTTCGCTCTTTCTTTTTATGTTTTCTGATTTTGCTGCTGTTGTAAAAATCTGAGCTTTTGAAAAAAAAGTAACTCCGGCATTGTCAACTTGCTTCATACAGCAAATGACCTTCATCAGCCAGCGGAGCAATACAGTTCTGTACTCCTTGACTATTTTCCATGCATGTGTGTATACTCTCTGGGGTTGGGTTTCTTTGTCTTTCTATTTTATGGCCAGCTCAGCCTGCCCTGGGGGTGGGGGTGGGGCAGCACGTGGTGCCAGGGATCAAACCACAGTCCCTACAGTTGCCTAAGCATTCCTAAGCAGGTGCTTTACACTGCTGAACCATCTCACTGGCCCCCAAGGATTTATTTGTATTAAATCTTCAAAAAACTTGTCATTTTTTTCTCTGGAGCCCATGGCCTCCTGCTTCCCCTCCAGGGTATCTGTGGAACTGCAGGAATTATGCAGCTCTCCACTTCTGCTGCTCTAACAGCATGAAGCTGGGCTCCAATTTTCAGTAGACTTCAAACTTTATCAACCTTCCCAGCCATTGTTTGGGCAGGGTGGAACCAAAACCAATACCTCAGGCTTTGCTACACAGGTCAGACCAAGAGGCACATGGACTACTCCTTTGTCTCTCATGAAGGATGAATCCCAGTACCCAATCTTTTCCTTGAAAGTATTATGCAACAGCGAGTAGTGAGGAGGCTCTGGACACACAGAATGCTCAGAAGCTGACGGGAGTCATGCTGTCTGGCATAAGATAGAATTTCAGTGTCATAATGCCAGAAGCAACAAATGCTGGCAAGGTTGCAAAGAAAAAAGAACGCTCTACATTGTTGATGGGAATGTAAAATAGTACAATCCATATAAAAATCCATTTAGAGTTATCAGCAAAACTGGCAATATCAGAAGTTGTTGGCTTGAGCTTTTTAAGCTCAGCATATTAATATAGCTTTACTTTTTTTATGCCTGATGGTTACACTTTTCTGCTAAATAGTTAAAACCAAGTTAAAGCAAGACATATGTCACTAAAAATGTAACCTTGGTTGTTTGATAAGGTCAATAATAAAACCTCAGGATTTATTCTGGAACCATGGCTAGCTCCTTGTGTATGTTTTGTCAGTGTCAGCCATTTGGAAGAGTCATGGCCATTGCTTGACAAGTTTGCTCTCTGGGAAAGCTTGAGGGAATGTCTTCTCTCTAGGTGACTCTCCTTAGGTACACTACACATCATCAATCATGTGCTTCTGTGGCCCCATGATCTCCTTGATCAGAAAATTTGGGACACCATTTAATTACAGCATGCCACTGCGGAGTTTGGACTATATTGGGCTATCTTGCTGAATTCAAGTAACTATAATATTTGGACGGCATCAAGTATGAAAAGGTCCTTTAAAGACTTCTCCAAATACAGATGGTATAACAGCAACATAACACTCACCACTGACAAAATAAAACAAAAAGGGAATGGAAAGAAAAGTTTGTACTAATAGTGTTTAAACAAGACATCGTGTCTGCATCTTGTGCTCTGAATGACTACTAGGAAGACAACAATATGCAATGTACTAGTTAATTGTAATTGTCCTACTAACCTGTTTTTGAAACCATTTCATTGCTATTTTATTTTTTCTCATTAAAGTGTGTAAAAGAGACCCAAATCGCACTGCTGGGAGCTGAGCCTGCGCACCCGCCGCGGGTAAGCTCCCCGCGCCCATCTGGCCCTCCTCTGCGTTCCCGCGACTAACTTCCTGTTCCAGCCCAGACCCAAATCGCACCGCTGGGAGCTGAGTCTGCGCACCGGTCCGCGGGTAAGCTCCCCGCGCCCCTCTGCCCCGCCTCTGCGTTCCCGCGACTAACTTCCTGTTCCAGCCCAGACCCAAATCGCACTGCTGGGAGCTGAGCCCGCGTGCGGGCTGGGTCAGGATCCTTGGACTGCCTTCCCTTTCCCCGCCCCCCCCCTATTTTTTTTTTTTGAACACCTCCAGCCCAAGCTCCAGCACTGAACTCATCAAATAGCCCGTTTGGCAACCGT